>DWPV01000655.1:0-26322 GCA_018251915.1 Urbanus proteus proteus | reverse complement strand
ATGGGCGGCAGTGGCCACTTACCATCAGGTGGACTGCAAGCTCGTTTGCTACTCACATGTTATAAAAAAAAAAAAATGCTAAGATCATGGAGTCCTCTTCGGAGCACCGAAGACGACCACTGTGGGGGTTTTAGTGCGGTAAAAATCTCACCTAACCCAGCGTTGCTCCCGAGTTGTCGGGTACCTTTTGAAGGTTTCCCCCTCATAAAAAAGCAAGGTAAAAAAGGCAAGCTGTAGGAACCACCTAGTTAGGTATTTGTCTATTTAAAATGAACTACTTACTAAATAAATACGTATGGTCTCTACCATAAATCAAATAATATAATTTAAATTAATTAAAACTCAAAGTAATAGTTCGTAACTCTTATTGGATAATTTAGCGTTCGGACAACACTCAACGCCATCTATTACAATTTTCGTGTACTATTCGCTGAAATCAATAATTATCAATGCATTCCAATAAGATAACAATAATAATAATTATTGTACGTTAATGTCTAGTGGATTTTGAGATGCTTGTTAGAAATGTGTGTGGCCAGGAAATATATTTTACTGAATAATTAGTTTCTATTATTATTTCAAAACAAGTAGAAATCAATATTATTTTCTCGAATATACATCCTTTAAAGAATTCTTTATGTACTTTGGTCACCGAAATGTTAAACTCTATTAGTTCCTAATTTGAAAAATGGGCTTAAGTATGATTTTTAATTAATATAATCACCCCAATTGAAGTACCTAAAACTATTTTAGTACCTACTTAATGCTACGTTGTACTAATAATAATACATTATAATTCATTACTTTTTGTTTGTAACTAATATTCATATAGAGAATAATTATAATCTTACATAAATATTTATTGATTTTGAATAATGTAAATATTGATGTTACTATACTAGTGTTAAAAAATAACTTTCAAAACCGATAACGTCGGCTGTTTTTTAGTTTCTCGCTACTCGATAATAGATGGCGCTGCTACCGCGTCGCTCAGCATTTCGTAACTGTTCAAGTTGCACTAAAAGTTTGTATCGGTAGAAAATTGATTTCATAAAATTATGAAAATAATTAGATTTGTTACTCACAGTATTTTAATTGATAGATTATTTGTTGTGAGTATGTTATATAAATGTATAAGTTACAATATAAAAATAGTTAAGAAAACTTTTATTTGGTGAGTTAATATTAAAATAGGTGTGATTGCAATGGAACAGAAGTAATATTATTTAGTATTTTTATATTAGTATTACAAAAATTGGACCTACCTGCTATTCACACTAGTTCCTACCTACTAATTCATAGTCGCCTGGTGCTCTCTGCTATTAACCTTTTCAGTATAATTGATTCACTATTAAATACTTGCACTGAAACGGTATCTAATTAAATACTCAAGCAGCTTTTATTAATAAATTCTAAAAGTATTTTTTTTATTATAAGGTTGAACATATTTAAAACCTACCTGTTTAAACTAAGATGTCTTTGATTTTTTGTACTAACCATCGTATATGTTAAAATAAATGTCCCTACTTAAGTATTTCTTTTGATAATAAAATGGTACTTACTAAATATACACTTTTATTTTTATTCTTTATTAATCATTTCTCCAGACATCCATTAATTATTGACGACCCGCGTAGCGGAGCGGTTACCATACGCGTTTAACGCGCAGTGGGTCCCGGGTTCGATTCCCGGACATATATCTGAATGACGAGTTTAGATTTCTGTTCTGGGTCTAGGTGTTTATCTATTCGTTTTTGTGTGTCTATAGTACCCAGGACAGGAGAAAATCCTACTGTGAAGAAGGCGTCTTATTCCAGACTCTATATTGTACAGTATAATTCTTATTTCGGTACCTTTTCATACTATTAACGTATAGAACCACAGTGATTACGAGAAAAATCTTTTTTCCAGAGCCTAATAGTAGCAGATGGGTAAAGACAATTTATTACTGCGTGTGTGTGTGTTAATGTTAATTAATGTCCATACTTCTTTCGGAATTTAGTGTTATACCTACCTATCATAAACTTAGAGGTATACTCTATAAGGTAGTCATTTCTTTTGCAGATCGCTTCTGGCTCAGCCGTCACACTTAGTTCCGTTTGATAACAACAGTGTTAAGCGCCTTGTGTTCTGGTAGATTGTCGTAACAATACATTCATTTAGGTACGAGGCGAGCTTAGTCCACGGAATATCGACACTTTGGTTTCTTCGGTAAAACTAATATTTTCTGGGTTTGATTGTAGACAACCATGGGCGGCTGTAACCAGTATTTTCAGGACTCCATGTTTGTTTAATACTTCTATGTTATATAAAAAAACGTACTATACATTTTAATTTCTGTTATAAGGTATTGCTATGTTCTGGTTTGAAAGATATGGTAAGCCTTTCTTGTATGAGGCTTCTTACCTCTTGCGCTCAAGGAAAGTATCGCATATTATTATGTGATGTACTCCAGGTACCACTCCAATCCTATTTATGATAAAATTGATTAGTTGATTAGTTGACTACCTACTGTTTTGTAAGCTACACTTTACCTTAAGTAAACGAAGGATTTTAACGTAACTAAGCGAATACTTGCAGGCTTCCAACATATTTTCGTAAAATAGGAATTAACTAAACTTAAAGGTGGTGGAATTCTATGTAGTTGTATGTCTATGTCTCCCTGACCACACCCTTCAAACCAGAACACAGCAGCGTTACACTGCTGTTATAAGGCAGAAATAGGTGCGGCGATGGTGACGCCGGAGTAGAACAACATAGAGTTTACCACCTTAAATACTTATCCGAGGCGTTCCAAATCAGTCCTTAGGGGTAGCAACGCATCTGTGGCCGACCTCAGGTAGGATCAGATGGACAGCATGTTCGTTTGCTATTTCTTAGATATAAAAAACTCCTCAGTGTTGCATATCTTGCATAGAAATATTAGAACGGTCAAGCAATTTTGCCGCAAAATTCATTTGCTAAGATTTTCTTTTTTATATGGACTTGAACAATATAGCAATTGAGACTGACTTTAATAAAGCATTCTGATGATTATGGTAGTGATAGCATTGAGTGGTCTGAATCTGGAATGCCGAGGTTCAAATTAGAAATCAATTTTGGTTGCTTAACTTTTATTGCTTAAAGAAGAAACCTCCAATCTGGACTGAGCGGGGTCCGAAATCTGCTGTGAGAGGTGTGAATATGATTGTTAGCATTTAAGTATATCATTTAAGTTAGCTGGTCCAGTTGGTATAAAAACTACAGTTAGATTTTAACATCAGGTATAGAATATAAGATCTCTTTAAACGTTGTGTATCTATCCATACCTGTGGTGCGTACGTGTATCAGAAGGTTTGCTATTCACAAGCATATATTTTAATTAGCTCCTTAGGGTCTATAGATACTCTACAAATTTGTGCCACAGAATAGTAAAGCATAGATAGCGTTAATGCAACAATTAATGAATCAAATTGTTGTTCTTCCTTAATGTCTTTGTAATGACAACTACGTATTTCTGTATCTATAATTGTGGTACGATTTTTATTATTACGTTTAAGCGTATATTAGAGAACCTCTTCTTTATATCTATAGCCTCCATTACTTTATATTATTTATTTTATTCCATTAAAGCTATTAAAATTAATTATGTCAAAAAATGGCCTGTGTGTGTCTGTCTATCCTGAGTGTTTCTTGAGAGAATTTGAGATTGAAAATTTATCCATCTAGAAGAGTCACATATAGGCATAGTGTTCAAGAATAATATCTTTATTAGACCATTTGAATGACATTAAATCTTATCCTTTTGTTACTTGTAAGATAAAAGTTCTACAAAGTTCGTGTAGAAATTTTCGGGGAAAATTAAACAACAACACTGATTAACAAATCGTGGATATTTAATGAAATAAAAATAATAAAAATGAAAAATAATAAAAACAGTTCATCTTTCACATAGTTACACAATAAAATTTGTCTTAGTTTTTTTTGTTTCGCTATTTTGTCTCCTTACGTCATCCAAATTCGAAATGTACTACTTATTATTTCACAATTTCCTAAATACTGTTTGACATTACCCACTAAGGTTGTATACAAGATCATGAAAAATACAGATAGAGCGTATGAAACTACGAGGGAAATATAATTTGAAAATAATTATTTACTGTTATAGTTGTTTTATAGTTTAAAGTGAAGTCCGCTGGTAACAGTTGCTTTCCTTAAACTATATTTTTAACCAATGCTCTATCTGCACAATTTTCGTAATCCAAGGAATATAAAAGAGTATGGAATGGTTACACAAAGGCAAATAAATTATATAAATAGACATTGAATTAATGAAACATTTTCTTTTTTTTATATGGTTAAGGTTTTTCATAATGTGTTTTTAACAATTTACCAATTGTTTCCAAGTTCGAAACTAAAATTAAACCAAAAAGTCATTATAATTGAAACAAATTAGGTATAATGACTTATTGGTTTATATTAAATTCGGTATTTAATTTATTAGACCTAGACCTTGTCCAGATGACATTTATTAAAATTAATCAAAACATCGTCTGAAGAGGGTCTAAGCGGCTTAGTTACTCATTTCTTCAGGAGACGGATTTCGGAGACAAAAAGTAGGTATCTATTATAATTTACTTACAATTATCTAATATAAATTCTATTATAATTTACATTAAGTACGTATACTGAAAGATTTTACACTTGGACTAATTTAGGTACGAAGTGAAATGTCTTCCGCGAATCAATAATCACAAGAACATTAATTTAAAAACAAAACTGGAATATTTATTTTCAGTCTTAAAAAACAATAAGTTTCCTATCACAAATGAAAGCAAGGAAATCAAGATCGGATGCATAAAGATAGTTTTAATTTAATAAATTTAAATACTAATTAAATATTGAAATACCTTGTTACATTAACACCTACCATTAAAGACTTCCAATTGTTTTCTACATTGCTTAAAATATCGATTACAGGAAACTCACCGTTCTTGCCGAAATTTTGTAATTTCATTAATTTTGTAACTATTGATGTTTATAAATAAGAACATTAATAGGTAGGTCATCCATTTACATTACACTTATAATATTTACATTAGTTATCTAGAATAGGAAACATTTTCTTATTATTGTACAGAATAGCCTATAATTACGAAACAACTTATCCGAAACACATAATCTACTCGAAACTATGAAGATCTTAGACAATACTGGAAAAACTGTTTAATTGACACTATACAGCTTAAACTAAGGGATAAAGTAAATCAACATAGCTAACTTTGGCATTGGTTTCCACATTTACAATAAAACATTACAAAACAAGAATGTAACATAAGATCAAGTACAGCCTCCAAATAAAACAAACTTTCAAACCAACATTAACATCTCAACGGAATTTCAACACTGGCTCACACGAGATATGTCACTAAGGATATATCGATTAAATTAATGCCCTTGGATGCTAGGAATTACTGGGCTTGTATTGCAACGCACTTCGCTAAATTAGGTTCGCCACACAATTCATTCCTTAAGACTAGAAATTGAACAAGATGTCTGCACGTCATTGTGTTACGTTCGTGTACTAATAGGGACGATGCAACAAAAAATTCATTCGCTGAGCCGAGCCTCAGAAAATCTGGCTCGGCGGCGCGGGTGGTGGCAGACGAAGACCACCCCACGGGTAGAGTCACGACGCCTCGTCACGGCACGCGTTAGAGTCATCGGATAAAGCGAGCGGAGCACCATTACTTTGATTCACAACACACTTCCGCATATGTTTCTCTAGCGTCGACGGCACGGAGAACGGCATCTCGCAGAATCTGCACCGGTAGACGTCTTTGCCGAGTCTGCCGTGCGTTTTCATATGCCTCGTCAGCTTTGAGCTCTGCGCGCACGCATACGAACACAACTCACATTTATAGGGCTTTTCACCTGTGTGTGATCGCCTGTGGACAGTCAAGTTTGAGCAGTTCTTGAATACTTTGCCACAAAATTCACACGTATCGTTACGACGACCTTCTTTACTCTTGAGCAAAGGGTTTTGAAGCAATCCATTTCCACTATTCTTTAGTCCGTCGAATATATTTTCCGGCGGACGCTGAGCATGTAATGTAGGAAGCCACCAACCTTCGCCTCTATCCATGTCCAGTTTCATTCGCTTGGAAGCCTCAAATGGGTTTTCAAAGGGGTTGAAGAGAGGATGAGGTTGAGGTGGCATTTTTGCAAACTCCTCTTTCAACCGCAGAGCAGCCGTAGGTGGCATACCGTTTGGTTTGTCAGAAGGTGGACCGTTGTTGTTGTCTCGATCTTTTGCCAGTTGCCATTTCAATGAATTGCCAGATTCTTGTAGAGCTTGCTTAAAAGCTTCACTATACTGTGCAATGTTTGAGAGACCAAATTTATCCATTAACTCGCCAACCACAGACGCTGTAGGCGGATGAGCTGGTATTGCAGGAGTTGGTTTCCGTGGAGGTCCGGCTGGTACGCTACTATTTGATACAGTTAGATCCTCAGCTTCTTCGACCTCTTCTCCATCTTCATTTTCTTCCTCCTCCTCGCCATCTAACTCCTCGTCCTCCAGCTCATCATCTGAATCATCTTCACCAGTATCACCCGCGGATTCCCCATCTTCTGTATTTCTATCAGTTCCGCGGTGAACCTTCATGTGTCGTTTTAATTTAGAAGCTCTTTCAAATGTTTCATCACATTCAGCACACTTAAAAGGTTTCTCGCCAGTATGAGTTCGTCGATGTACCATTAAACTATTTTCGAATCTAAACTTCTTTCCACAAAATTCACAGGTATGTACAGCTTCGTCATTATTGCGTTTAACGGTAGGTGTGGAAGAAGGCCGCTCTGGCGGTGGAGCATCTGCCGTTTGTGGTTCAACGCGTCTTTCTGGCGAAATGGTGCTGTGCGGCCTCGTGGCTTCTCGAGGCGCTTCCACCGTTCCGGGTCCGGCGCCCGCCGGTGGAGTCGGTCCGACTCGGGAGGGCGACGGGGAAGCGAACGGCGGCGAATGCTTCCTGGGGCTAGGAGAGCTGGAATTGCCTGTGGCCGCCCCTGGACTGGTCGTACCGGCCAGTTGCCGCAAGCGCTGCGAGTAAAAATCCAGCTGGGGTTCTAATGAAAGTGGCTGGGATACTGGTGGTGGGCGTTCCCGTCCTGATAGAGACGTAGGTATGACGGGAGGTCGATCCGCTGGTGATGGAAATGTCTGGTGAGGAGGCAGAGAGTTAGCCGCTACCGCGGCCGCAGCTGCTGCCAAATTGAGACCATGGTGACGAAATTGCTCGGATACAAGTTGTTCCATTCTAAACCTATGGTCATGGTGATTTGGTCGAGCAAATAAGGGTGCTGGAGGGACTGATGGATGAGCTAAAGGTGGTAGGCTACCAGGAAGTGGCATTCTTAAAAGACCTCCTACGCCGAAGGGTGAATGCATATCCGGTGGTGGTAATAACGGATGGTGTCGTAGAGAAGGTGGTGGGAGCGGGGCTCCGGTAGACGAGCAGCCCGAACTCGATGAGGACGTGCTCGACGTCGAGTGGTTCTGCTTGCTCGGTTGTTGCTGAGGCATGCTTTCGACGTAGATTTTAACGCCATGCACATGTTGTACGTGTTGAAGCAATCTCCACGCTGAGTGCACGCGCGCCTTGCACGTCGAACACACGTAGTTGCTCGGTTCTGTGGACAAACAGAAAGTTGAATATATTGCGTTCAAAACAGATGGGAAGATGGAACGGTTCGCGGATGGGAGATTTACAGCAATATTAACACGGGCAAAGTGTCTAGTAATAGCTCTCACATATCGTGGCGAGGGCCTAGGGTTGGTGCGCGGTTCGCATGCTAAACAGGCGGAGGTCCAAGGGCTCGGTACGTCGGCAGCCGTGAGTGATAGCCCCTTCGTGTCCCGCGTGATTCATGCACCTCTAAAATCTTATGAAATATACGCGGGCCCGAATCACGTACACGCGCGGGTTAAGACTGTTGATATTGAAATCTATATGTAACACTATCCCGGTAAGAGAAAAATGAATAGTGTGTTTATGTTACGTAGGTAACTTTTTATTTTTAAATTATGTAACTATACATATATCGAAAATAAAATCTCTTGTTATTTTATTGCTAAGTTTTATATTATGACAACATAGTAAAATCTTGTACACCTACTTATTTCGAGTATTCAAGTTAAACATTACATTATATAGTTCAAGTAAAAATGGTAATCTTGTAGTAAGATCTATTTCTTCCTGGTTAAGATCAGAATCCTACCAGAGGTTGGCTACTGATGTTGTTATCCTTGAGGACTAAGTTGGATCTCCTCGGATAAGTATTACCACATCCTTCAAACCAGATGATACCCTTCACAGAAGCGCTGGTCACTACGTACTGTTATACGGCAGAAATAGATGTGGCGGTGGTGGTGTCGGAGTCAAACCACAAAGGTACCACCTTTAAACTCCCGGTTTAGTATGTAAACGTTTATTTATTATTTTAAAAGCTACTTTAATTGTATATTACGTCTTAACCGATCAGTTACTCGGTCGGATAAGTCACGTGGTCAAGGCGCGCTCGCCCGCACCCTACTTTTGACGGTAATTTGATTGCTCATTGTAAGACCGAGACAAATTTTATTGTGGACACCATTGTATTGTATTACGTCTCGAGCCAGTAGTGATGGGAATAGATATTTTTGTATCTTAGTAATCTCAAGCTAAAAATCTTGTATTCCTAACTGGACTTAAGTGATAAATTATAAGCGCATCATAACATTAACACTACTTTCTACTGTAACGTTGAAACAAAATTATTCCAGTAGGTGAGTCATCAGTTCGAGTTTATTTTATGTTGTAAATACTTTTATTTCAGAAGACATTCCAAAATATTATGGAAACGTGCAATTTTTTTTTTTTTTAAATATTGTTTCCAATTACCTACTCGACTATACAAATCGCACTGTTCCCTGCAAAATATTTAATAAGTATATTTTTAAATTTCCAATTATTTATTATTGCGATAGGTATTGGTATTTAAGATATAATTATATTCAAAAATACCATCTGATCGATGGTAAATTCCCATCACTTTAAATAGTAGGCGCGCCCGATAAGCGATCTCGACTGTTAAGACGATTATTGAAATGTAACGGTCAGATTGTGACCGACCGGAAAGAACGCATCTACAGGGTGATACTGAAATATGTTTTACAATCAGGTTAAACTTATAAGTTAAAGTGAAATATTCAACAAGGAGTTAGGAAATGAAAGCGACCAAAAGCGTACAATATGAAGAATATTATAGGTATTGATCAAAAATATTTATTTGAGATTGAGAGATATTTTTCGCTTTGTAATATTTCAACGAAATCAAATCATTAGACTAGGTTTGTTATATAATAATATTTGATGTGTCTTTAAAATCAGAGGAATAACTTTCAAATAGTAAAGGTATAAAAATAGTTAACATTTTAATTCAAACAAATCTATTGAATGAAAGTTTAGATAGGTAATGAAATATATTTTTTACGATTTAATATAAAATAATGTTATCTTTGAGCACCCTGTTAATAAATATTATGTATCATAATATCAATATATTTTGACCTTTTTGTCCAGAGCATTGTTCATTGTATCACAGATTGGTCATCGTGCTGCCCAGAAAAAAATTAAATGTCCTCCTACATAACTTTCAAATTGAATATAATAAAATCGGACATGTAGTCCGTTTGATATTTAAGGACCGCTAAAGGCCATGGACTTTACTGTTATCATAATATCACACACCAGATCAAATCAGATCAGAAAAAATATAAATTTTACACCACTTTTCTAAGGCAGAACAATCTGAGTGAAGGATGCCTTGCAGTTCAATCACGAAGGTGGTAAAACTCTCACTTTATGTTCTGCTTAACGGTCCTTGGGTATACTTAGATATTTGTGTTCGCGCGGATTATTGCGATTATTTCAAAGGAAAAGCATACAAACAAAGTTCTCTGGGATACCAATGTATCTGATTGAGTTTAAGAAACGGTATAATTATTAAGTTAACAGTAACTCAGAGATTTTTAAAATATAAGTTAAGCAAGAGAACTCACAGTCCATTTTATGGAATTGTTTTATGTTAAAAGATTGGTGTTCTGTATAAGGATGTTCCTTAAGCATAACTTGGAATGCCTTACCAGGAGTCTGGCTTACCATAAAACTTATCAAGATACGCATTAATCCTTCAAAAAACTTCCTTTGTGGACCATACTCCATCACTGTCATATGACTCAAGTCAACAGTAGTACAAACGAAACACGATTGGAAGCTTATAGATTCGAGTAATTTGAATCCGATAAGATCTCTGGTTCGCTTTGTGTGTGATAATAGCGATAATTAAACAATAAAGGCCGTGTGGGTGATCGGATTTGAATTGTTACTGTATTGGTTGGTCGGTTCGATGGTTTTGAGGTTTGGTCGCAATGGATTGGTAGGTAGAGCTTACATCGCGAGATAAGCGATTATTATTAATAAGTATGGGTATAACTATAAATAGAAAGCGGTTTTTAAAAAATAATACAATATCTACGTCGTTTTATTTTTTCTACCCATACTGTATATTGAATTGAAGTTTTATTAAGAAACAATTTTGTAACAATAAAGTGCAGTATTTATATCAAATCTGTATTTAACTAGATAAAATTTTCTAAATTTATTGTATACTTATATGCGATTAAAAAATAAATATAATACAAATTTATCTGTTTTCATATGAGTATGAAGCCAAATCCATTAGTCCTCAAAGTTAGCAACGCATTACAGCGAACATGATGGATTAATTATAAGCCTATATTACGCCATTGTCCATAAAACAATGCAAGACAACAGATAGCATTACTGTCCGTTTACGCCTCCCTGTGCATCCGGGGGTAGTCCAGACGGGGGGCGTTTAAAAATTTCACCCCCACTGGCTTCTACAATGGCCATAATCAACGATCGCCTTTTGAAATCGAAACGGTTGTTAAACTTTAGGCTTGGGTTGCTACACCCGTCTGTGTTTGGTGGATTGGGTTGGTAGACCTCGGTTTATTTTGGTCTTTGGTTTGTTTCAGTTCGTATGAAAGTTGACAATATTTAAAATCTACTCCAAATAAAGTTGGACGCTATCAGAAGTCTATATTACATTCGTTTCTACCCTCCATTGTGTTGATGCATCGTACAATGTTATAATAGTAATGCTTATTATGTATCACACTGGGATACGGGTTAGTTGCTAACCTGCGTCGAATGTTTTTAAACCAACCATGAGGCCTCCGACAAGGTTTAACGACTACTATCCAACGATAACAACCGGGACCGACTGCTTAACGTGCCCTCCAAAGCACGGAAACGCACATGAATTTTTTGCCACAAGCGGTCACCCATCCGTCTACCGTTGCTTAACTTTGAAAATCATTCGGAGATAATAATACGTTATAAATGTCCACTGATAACCAGGACCTTATGGAAATAAGTTTTACTATCGTTCCATAGTCAGTGTTCTGCTTAGCCATACGCTAAGCCACCACAGTATATAAATAACTCTACAATAACTTTCCAGGATTGAATCCCTTTCATCGCAGTTGAATCACAAAATTAAATCAGTTAACCTACCCTCCAAAGCACGAACACTTATGATAATTAGCTAATAGAACCCATTCAACACCAAGGATCGGTCCGTGTTACTTAATCAGGCGGACCGTTTGCAATTTGTTAGCTATATAGCTGTAAGCCTTGCAACTAGTGGCTAAGACATACATTACATATTACTTAGCCTATTATTATTTAGACATATTAGCTTAGTAATCAATGGCCGAAATATATGGTGAATGGTAGGACTTGAATGATATCTGGTAACAAATTTATGGTAATGGATAGTCATCACTATCATACTACATACTACATAGTATAAGACAAAGTCGCTTTCCACTGTCTGTCCCCATGTATGCTTAGAACTTTAATACTACGTAACGGATTTTGATGCGATTTTAATAGATAAAGTGATTCAAGAGGAAGGTTTTTATGTAATTTAACGCGTGCAAAGCCGCAGGCAAAAGCTAGTCTATCATAAATTGATCTACATCGTAATTTGCTACTTCTTTTGCATAAAAAAGTAGTGCAATTTAAAAATGAAGGATGATTTCAACGATCATATTGGCCCTAAAGTATTCAAAACGATAAAGGATTTCAAAGTAATTCAGAAGAGTAATTAAAAATAGTCGCGAATTAGCATTTCCATCGACATTTTCATCTTACTCCGCTAATAGGTGGCATAAATTCATTTGATTTAATTAATCTTGTCTTAGATCTTTTTTACTGTCGAGATTGATATCTGAATGCATAAAACGTGAGTTTTGTTCATTATCTGACAGTAAACCGACATTTGCGACCTCATGAAGTACTTTTAATGAAGCAGCAGTAACGTGAAAAGACTCTGAACATCCGAATTTTAATGTTTAAATTCCATAGAATGTCAAAGTTTTGTGTCACTGAATTGGGGATGTAAGTTATTTACGTGAGTCAAGCGCAGGATAATCTGGACCAAACACACGATGCAATGCGGGACCTCAATAATAAGTAGCTCAGAATTCTAAAAATATGTAAGTAACATTAAAGTACTCGTAAAAACGTAATATTTTCCTCTTTTTTCCTTTTTTTAGGTTTTAATTGTGTTAAAATAATGAACAAATCCACAAAATTGTGATGTTAATTGGTATTACATATCACACATCATAACAACCATATCGTAATTAGTAGAGTCATAAATTGAAGTCTTTTCTTTATTTTTACATCGTTATTAAAACGTTTGTGGCAAATTCTTTCAAACGTCTCGGCGTTACACTTTGGACTTTCTTGGGCAGAAAATGTCGTAAATAAAATTCCAAGAGCGAGCTAGAAAATATGAAATCTCAGTCCATATAGTACCGGCCGGAAGCCGACGGCGCTGTTTCCGGCCGACAACTGTTGTTCGCACACCAGCGCCTCTCGCGGACACCGTTAGCAACTTTATAGTTTGAGATATACTGCCATAGACAAGTGGAGTATACTGTACAACTATGAATTGGAATTACGAAGGATATAGTTATTATTTGCTTATTTTAGTAATATTGTTATGCTGGATATATAGCAATATAGTAAAAGGTATATAATCCTAGAAAAGTATACTTAAAAATATTCACAAAATAAATCATAATCGTAAGCGATAAATCATAAAAATACATCAAATATTTTAACACATCAATTTAGTTCAACAGATTACACTAAATAATTAAAATACACTGTGTGTAACAAACTAATTCAATCTTGAAACCTATATACCTATTATAAGTCATAGGAATCCTAATATATTTTTAATAAAAGCACGATTCGGTTGTTTTCAATGTTTGTTGTGGGTCTGAATAAAAACAACTTGAGTTCAAGATTTATATGAAAACTTTTCAGTTGGAACTTTGTAAGGTATTATCCACCTGTTTTATTTCTGTAAAGTAGTGCTTGAAAATTGTGCTTCAGGTATAAGGTAGCTTTAGTTTTTTTATTACTAAGTCTCAAATATCAATAAATAATTTTATTCGCGAAATAATATTCATGTTAATAATATTAATATATTCATTTTAAATAAAATTCCTCTATATACAGAACTGTATGTATCTATTTTTAATTTTATTTAATTAAGTTTTTTATGAAACAATTTTAGTCTAAACATCTAAACAACAACTAAACCGATTATAAAAAAATAACCAAGACTGTAACACCATTAAAATCGCAGAACGAATAAGCAGTTCCAATCGAGAAATACGGCAGAAAACCTTATTGCGACTGAAAGTGTCCTATTTTCAAAGCTATGCGATATTTATAAGAGCGGGTGCTCGCCATCGACTTGTTATGCGACGGATGTCCGTCGCGCCGCTGCGTTGAATGACCGCCTTCCCTTTCCGACCCCCATCCCCCGCTATAACCCGAATGGTGCAAATTGTGACCCATAACTGAGACATGTTACATGGAAAATAAAATCTGCAGATGGAACGCAATTTTCACACACCAAAAGTCGTCAATAAATCCCGTAACCATCGAATGGTTACGGGATTTATTGACGACCCTCATGACGGAGCGGTTACCATATTGGTCTGAAACGCAATGGGTCTCGGATTCGATACCCGGCCAGATATATGGATTAATTCAGATTTCTGTTCTGAGTCTATATATCTGTGTATTCATCTCGTTGTCCATGGCACGCGCGATACAGAAAAAAATACGATGGCTATGAGTGTAACGTTTAAAAAAAATATTATAAACGCAAACAAAATGGAATTAAACGTTTAAATAGCGTAGGCTTTAAGAATTTCATGTTTTCAAAATTAAAATGTAGGTCAATTGCTATGTGTGACCTAAGACTTAGTCAAACTAGCGCTCACATGAAAATTCGGCCTTCGGATTTACAATAAACATTTTATCTTAGCCTTTAAATTTCCTAATTATTCATTACGTTACTTGATAATAATACATTACGATACGGGTGATCTAAGTCGCCTATTACTGCACGGTGTGAAGTTAGCGCCCGAGCGAAGCGAGTGTGATAAACGCCGTGCATAATAGGCAACTTAGATCACTAGTATTGTATTTTATTTTATAGCACGCGTGACATAAGCCCGCTGGCACGCGGAAAGGGGTGCGTAAAGTGCGGGTTTAGGTCACAATGTGCTATAAAGTATATTATTGTATATTTTATGTGTATGTGTTTGTGTATCGAGGACTGAATTTAGATACTTTTTGCAGTAAGATATGAAGTTGGATGACGCATGCATTATGAATGTCAGCGTCTGGGACAGAGTAAACATTTAAAATAATGAAATGACCGATACGACCGCGTTGGCTGTACACAAGTGTTTTACAATACCTACTGAGTTAACAGAACAAAAAGTGACCCCGGACCGATGTTAAGAAAATTTAAATTTTCCTACGGAGTTAGTGGTAATAAATGATGTTTTATTATTTCTGATATAACAATAATCTTGTTGTCTGACGTTTTAAAATTTTAATTCAAGTGTGTCAGTCGAATTCTGCAATTTGTAAATTGTTGAAAAATGTTGTTGGGAGATAAAAGATTTATGGAAGTATTATTACAATTATTGCTTATTTCTAATCTTTAATTATTATTACATTAACACTTAAATAGGATTTTTTCTGTCAATTTTTGGAGCTTTTCATTTTCTCAGATTTTTTTATTAAACATTAGCATCTAACTCATATCCATCAATAACAGATACCTATGATATAGTGAAGTTAAAACCAAATCGACGCCACCTTTCCTTTTACAATTGCCTTACCTAAAGACTCGTTATAAAATCATAAATTCAAGATGGCGTAACCGCACCCATTGCGATCGGCAGCTAAATTGTGATTTCTGTAAACTATCGAGTTACTTCACAAATTGTTTCCAACGCACCCTCCCTGAAATCAGTTACGCCTATGTAAATAGGGCGTGATGTTATTGATAGCTCCACTAAGTTTCATAATTTCAATGTCTTTGCCTACACCCTCTATAGTTTTCTGTATAGCTACAGTTGTTATTAAAATTTTATTAACAACATCAGAAAGATTCAAAAGCATGTTTCCCTTTGAGTGTCACAATATTATTGTATCCGTAAGTAAAAATGTATTCATGTTATGTTTACAAAATATGTGTTCTATGTTTACAAAAATAAAAAAATCCACACATAATAAACCACATAAAGGTCATCTAAGTATGTATTGTTTATGTACCATTTCTATTTATTATGAAAAACCGTCACAAACCAGTCACCTACACCAATCCTAATAATGAAACAAAAATAACCAACACAACAAAATTGGACAACATCTATCCCTAGAAACCATTCCACATATGTCCAAATACTTACGAGACAAAATGTGATCTCCGAAATTGGTCCACGACCGCCGTTGCCCAGATGCGAGGGCTATTTTAAACTCATAATAACCGTTGTCGACACGTGTGTGACGACCATTACCACATATTACAAAAAATTGAGGAAAAACAATAAAACGATGCAGGGGAAGAGCGGGGACATCAAAGTGGACGTGGTTTAAAATTGATTTTTGGAATAATATAAGCTGATTTTGATAAAATGTTTTCTACGTAAATGGAGAAAGAGACTAATAAATAAAATTCAGCGGAGGAAAATGATATAACACAATTTTATTTTCAAAATACCTACAAAAACAGAGCAAGAAACGGTATTTTAAAAACAACTCTTAAACATGAAAGTAAACTGAACATAACAAAATTCCACAACATATTAATGTAAATCAAATTAAAATATACACCGACTAATAAGTAAAACTGTAGTTTCACTAAAAGTTTGCAGCAAAGTAGCGTTAGGTATATATGTAGTTCAATATATATTTCCTGACCAAGATGACACTTCAGCTCACCAAACCCATACACGAATTCGTATAAATATTCCAAAACCATTGTCAAACATATTTCATACGCATAAAGCATTGCTAAGGGCAAAGCAATCTATCATAGCATAAATCTATGATATATTTACACACAGTGAATGCATTATCACTATTCCTAAATCAGCTATCAACGGACTCTTTTCACTAAAAGGGTGAGCCTCACTATAGAAAAGGTTGACCCTTCATAAAGACTTATCACCTCATATACAAAATAAGGTTGTACTAATCCTAGAGATGACGATCGATATGCGATTTTAAGGATCTTGCACTAAAGATCAGTTTTCAACAGGCGTCTCGTCTAAGATGGGATCTGGTCGAAGTTAGCGGTAGTTTTTTCTCAAGAATCTCTTCTCGGACTTAACTTACGTTATCTCACCCACGAACGTCGCGGGGAATAGAACCCGCACACACATAATAAGGACGATATTTCTAAAGAAATTTAAATTTGCCCGCAAAGGTCCCGAGATAGGATTAAAGATTGGGCGTCGAGATGGCCCTTTGTGGCCGACCCTTAAGAAAACATGTCTTGATATGGAAATATCTTGGACGGAACTTAAGGAATCATTTACGAGGGCGATCAAGGAAACGGTCTATGAATGCGTAATTAGACCACAAATACGGGAGATTTATCTAAAACTCTGGCTCGATGAAACTCTTTTGTAGTAACGTTTATTTTGCATGAGCGAGTCAGTAGAAAGCATCATTGTTTAGACTTCGCTGACCGACGTTTTACGATGCGGTAGACCGTGTACGTTCAAGTTTAAAACGATAATTTTTATCAGCGAGCATTGAGAGGGGTCCCGCGAAATCGATATGGGTATCCCTTTACCGTTGTATTATCATTATACACAGGGTCAGTTAGAGAACTCAGTCTGCAGACAAAAATAAAACAAAAATATTTTGAATGACTGAAACACTTAACATTTAGGATTAATACAAAACACCACTACTAATTGCCCTCATTGAAAACAATTATTAGAAATCAGAATAGAAATCAAATCAAATAGAAATCTGATCTTGTTCCAAAGGAATTTAAAGGATGGATCAGAAATCTATGTCCAACAAATATTTAATGAGGCCGTCCTCACAATTTACAATTTGAATACGAGACACCTAGCTGGCCCGACAATCCTTCATTAATTTGTAAGCCAAACAAAAGAGAACAAACACTGGACCCACTGAACACTTGGTCCAATATTTATTTTGATACAAGTAAATGACGACCATCGGTTCTCCAATGTTTTGTGATGGAAATAACTGTAGCGAAGACGGCTTGTGGAAACAATGTACATGTAAAATCGTTGTTTGTTAAGATATAAACTGAAGCTACATAAAACAAAAATGTTGAAATAGCCTCAACTGTACTCCATAGCATTCATATATTATGTATCTGATGTTTATGAGAAATGTTTAAGTGTATTGAATAATGTAAGTTTTTAGTTTCATTCTAAATATACCCTACAACCACACAGTCAAAAGACACGCGATAGGCACGAGACAACCTTCCCCTCACCTTTCACACAGAAAAGGCAAGACGTCACATCCAAAATTAAAACCCACTTATTTAAAACCCTCCACTTAGACACCTTCCCGACCGTACAAAAACTAAAAATATCCTCGACCATTGTGTCACGTTCAAAGAAGTTCCGTAGGTCACGGCGAGCATGAGCATGTACAACGTGTCAGGAACACGCCAAACATTTTTTATCTTTGAAAAAATTATAAAAGACCGCTTCTGACAATGGAGCCTCAGTAGCATCTTTGACAATTATAATATCAAAATCGGCTTTGCCCGAAGAGCCATTAAAGTCAACGAATGTTACTTCAATATTGGACTTTAAACAAGCAGCAGAATTGTTGAATATTCAATGACCGGTTCACGAAACTTCACCTCTTTTGTCAGTGGTACAGTCATGGTTAACATAAGGGTCATCACAAAAGGCACAAGATAACAATGCGCATACGTCAATCGTGTGCTCATGCAAATATTTTTTTCTTCCAAAACATCCCCTTTATCTGTTCATAGTGCGATGGGGTTAATTAATATGTACAAAATAATACAATTAAAATTAAGATCCCTCTTTTAAGTGGCACGAGGTCACAATTCAACTGTCACCATGAGAATTATGCCTTTATTTTGACAATAAGCTTGAGTTTAGTAGATTTATAGATGGGAATGCATTGTTTCTGGTTATCAATTTGATATAATATAATATTTTATTGCAACGGGGCCCTCATGCGTTATTGAATGTAGCTGGTTTGACAGCTCACTTGAAGGGGTTAATATGAACGTTTAGGATAAACCCAATAATCCGAAACAACTGGTGTTGAAGCAAAAGCTGCATTTGACGTTTAGACGATAGCGCAATCTTATTGTGTGTCAGTGAGATTTCTGTATCGATATGAACTATACTATTTTCAGGGGTTTTGTCTAAAAGTTTGTATTTCTCTATCAACTGCGAATACTTTCGTAGGTAATTTTGTGTAAACTGTTCCGACCGCTTATGCTCCTTCTACAAAGCGGTTGACAAAATGCGGGTTGGAAATTTTGAACGGTGCACAATTTTCGGGTTTAAGAAAGCTTTTGTTGTGCAACGGTTTAATACAAAAGTGTCAAATGACGGCACATCTGCTCGCACAAAGGGTTACGCGCTCGGATAGATTATTTTTCGAACCACCCCCGCAAGATCGTCGCTTATACAGATGTTCCGAGTCCTCTAACTTGAATGAGCTTTAAAGCTTAATTTTATAATGAAACCGTTATTCCCGTTAGACGGCTTATCATGTTAAATGATTTCAGATTCTCTGATATGTTCTCCTTAGTGTTATGGTAATATCAATGTCCTATTCAAATTATTCAATTATTATTCACGTATGATTAAAAACCTTCAATTAGATTCCTGTCAGTAATGTTTTGCTAAAATGGTAAGATCAAAAAGAAAAAAATATTTCTAGTTCTAACACCCTGTACAACTATTTCTATATGAAGTGACGAGATTAAGCCAGTATCCAAAATATATGGACGAATCATGACGTAAGCATTCTATGAACGGCGTCCAGCATTGTTGTTGTGCAACATCTTGCACGTTATAGGACAAAGGAGTCTGAGGGAAGCGATAAAATTGTCTCCAAGGCCCAAATCCTTTGAACTCGTCAACGGATTGTAGCAATCATTAATAAAACACTAAATACTGGACAGAAAAAGGAAGATGACGCGGACGTTTGAAATGAAATCTTTTCTATATTTGGAATGGGCGTGAAAACGTATCATTGTTGGAGATATCAAATTATACTTTTGTTAGGAATAAAATTTCAATGTCACGTAGTGGCGATCAGAATGTATTCTGTTTCACTTTCATAATACGAGTTTTTTGTACGAAATTGTTTATTTTATAAAAAGAAACTTACCGCTATGCATGGTGTTTGATTCGGCATCTGCCATTTCAGTCCTTGATTTCTTTTGGTGTTCAGGTGACTCCGAGGTATCCATGTGTTCTTGTTTAATCTTGGGCTTAATATCTTCATCAGGTGAACTAGAAGGCATCGGTGATGTGGATGCCCTTCTCTTTGGTGTTGATACTTCGGCATCTCCTTCTGTTAAATATAATTATGATTAACCATTTATACTATCTATTTATAACTGTAGTTAAATAGTTGCATTTTTTATTAATATTTCATATTAAGTTTAAGTGAGTCCGATTAAAAGACTTGATGGATATTTAACTAATCTTATTATGCGGATTTTTATCAAGAAATTGTATGATAATAGAATTTACCTTCTAATAGCCTCTTAGGTGTACTCGATGCACCTCCGTCTTCTAGAAGATCAGGAGGGGCTATCGAAGGGCTTGCTAGCGGTGGGGTGTGAACCCTGCTGCTCGGTGGTCTTCTAGCAGTTAGAAGCGATGGCCTTCTGCCACTTGAGTTAGTACTTGCCACTTGACCTGGCCTTGAGCCATCTTCTTGGTCCGAATTGGGTCCTGGGAATACAATATTTTGTAAGTTTGCAAATACTTGTGTTTTTTATTATTTACTTTGCTAAATTACTATATACTGAATTGTTTTAACTGTTCAATATAATTTTGACTAAGATTTTATTTTTATATTATTATGATGATGATATTTTGGAATCATTGAATTGTGGCTGAAGTTAAAAGAAAATTTCTCACTGTTCCATTTTGCAAAAATTAAAATATGTTTTATTCATAAAAATACCTGTTTTCAAGGACAAGCATCATAGTACAGTTATTTTCAGAACTTACCAGCGCTATAGCAGTGATAGGAGGTAAGGTCCTTGTCGCAAGACGAGACCTTGTGCTGAATGAACCGGACGATGTCAGCGAGGGCGAAGGCCCGGCGACAAGCCCCGCACGTGAGGGTGTCGGCAGGGACGCCGGGTGGCGAGCCTCCGCCTTCTGCCGCGCTGTCCGCATCCGCTGGAAGGAGAGGGAGTATAAAAAATAGGCAGAGTTTGTGATAGAAACAATGATTAAGAACGAAAGAGAGAATATAATTATAGTAGAATATGAGTAGTTTGGTGTAAAAAAGTTAAAAGAAAGAGAAAATAAAAAATATACTAAAGTTGTTTGACGGTTAGTTTAAATTAGAAATAAGGCTAAGTTATCTCGTATATTCCTACACTGAATAAAATACTCTATATAAAATACATAGCTGTATACGCATGCTTATTATATGCATTTTTTGCTGTACATATTTTTATTTGTAACAGTAATCTTCAATTTATAATTATAAAATGTGGATGTCCTGTGTTGTCTGTATATTTATGTAAAGTAGGTATTGGAAAGTATTTCCACTTTTAATACAAATGTTTACTCTCGAGAATTAACAATATTGGCTTACTGCCAGACAGAAAATGTCAGACGGGTCAATGCTGCCCATTGGACAATTACTTAATCAAAACTTTACTTAAATAGGTATGTATTATTAAAAAAATATTAAGGATTTAAGTTACGTTAAAATTTACTTATAGTTAACGATAATAATCATTACCTAACCAAAACTTTAAATACTAAGTTAGATTTATGCTATGTGCTATAAATATCTGACATCGAATAAAAGTTGCACGATTAGCACAAAAACAAGTCTGGGCTTGAATTATTTGAACAGGTGTCAAATAGCAGGGTCAAAAAACAATTTACCACAAACATATCATTATACACAGGTTTTGAGTTGACGGAACGATTTCAAATATGACATATGGACACTGTTCCCCTTGTATGACATAATAATAGGGTAAGGTAAAGAAGTCACGGTCTTAAGGTGTCAGTTGTATTGACCACTTATCTCTGAATGCATAATGATGGTCCTTCCTTGGTCTTGAAAGGGTTACTTTGTTAGGGAAAGTTAATAGCATGAACAGTTGCTGTCATAACACCTTTTATGTTTTGGTGTCAATGGATAATTGGTAGCGGTTTGAGTACCCGCTCTAAATAATACATATTTAAAAAAGGATATAAGGGAGGGATATAATATTATTGGATTAAATAAATATCATAAGCAATGTGAAGTGTTCTGGCCTGATAGGTGATTTATCCTTGAGCCATTCAGACTTAGTCTTTAGGTTTAGAAAAGAATTTATCGGCATTTTATTCACGTAATCCATTTTCTATTAAGGCGAATAACGCTTATTGGCTACTTGTCACTTTTATTAAAAAAACATGAAACGATCCAATCGACGCCATTTGCAATCTCAAATCTCGCAATAAAAATGTCGCTTATGTATTAATACGACTCATTTTATACGAAGCACATACCCGTTAATTGCCTAATAAATAAAGGCGACACGGCATCGACGCCTAAGAATTATAAAGGCGCTTTCATATTCAAGCGGCGCACAATTGGCCGGTACATCAAAGGCGTTCAGAGCTAATTTCGCATAAGTACTATGCAGACGCCCTTACATTCCGTACGCTTATTATTATTATTTTTCCTTCAATCTCTTTGTGAAGAAAAGTAGGCCGTACTTTCTTGAGTACACAGGGGTCGATTGTAACCGGAGTATTAAATTAATATAGCAAAAACTACATGGTTCGATCGCTTTGTTTACCGTGTCCTATGTGTTTGTTTAGGGGGTTTGTTATGTAAATGTGTTATTTTACAGATTTATTTAGGTGACGGCTCGTGGCAAATGGTTCCGTTTTTTAATCGCTTCCGTGAGGAAGTTTGTTGTCTTCCTGATTCGAAACGGGTTGTTTGAATAAAGATGAGACTAATTGATGTTTACAAAAAATATTACTTTTCGAGTGATGGCACACTTCCTAACAAAACAATACTTTGTTTTTTTATTAATTTCCGTAATAAAGCATTATTCACCTTGGCCTCCATTGTTTTTTTTAATTTTTGTTAAGTTTAATTTAAGTAAAAAATAACACTGGAAAGGTATTTCCAGCTCAATGTAGCTCTATTTTCATGTAGTCAATAGGTTCTTCAAACATATCTCAGTGTATAAAATTACTTAAATTTAAACATAATACCCAGTTGCCACAGCTACCTACATACCTATTATCATTTATCCAAAACCGCCTACAACCAGAAACGAACTCGTAAATCACTAAACAAAATTAGCCGCGTCAAATCACCCGACTACACCCTATTGGTTACGTTCAAGGAAATTTGATATCGAGTGCAAAGTATAACAAATCGCAGGTAACCACGCCCTCCGCTCGCCACTGGACAGTGGTCAGCTACACATGCGCAAACACCCACGATGTTTTCCTCAACTGTACATTTATTAGGGCCGATAAGGGTTGGAACAGAAATACAATAGCTATTTAAACAGGTAACCAGAACATTGGACGCATAGTTTCCTTAGTGATTTATTAGGTGTTTGTTCACAAATGGACGGTAATGTTGACCACTTAGTTTTATAGTTGAGTATTGTTGAGGATAATCCAGTTTTAATGATATACTATATTGAATAATGGTTACAAATTACAGCAATTGCATGGACTATTGAAATTATATTATGTTACCGCAGGACACTTAGGAGCTGAAAGCATAAATACTCATTCCAACTGTATTTACTTCCTTCTTTTATTTTCAACTTAGTAAATGATTTTTACTTATACTCTTATGATTTATAGTCTATAGCTTTTAAAAATAATCTCAACTACAAAAACAAGAGTGTTAGTCCACGTGTGTGAACATGTACATTATCTCTTGATTTATTGAAAAGTTTTGTCTAGCCAGGCTTCTTGCCTCAGGTGACGGGGGAGCCACCCTAGGACTGTCAAAAGTTTAAATTAGCTCGTTACGACACGGTGTGGCATGCCAGTTGAATTTGTGCTTTGTTTTTTCAACTCGGAAAAGGTCACCACACGTGGATACGAAGTTCTAACTTTCGACCGTAGCTGTCGCATAAATTATTAATTACATTTTGTACGTCACTGCAATGTTACACTGTTAATTTGAAACTTTGACTAATTTATAACAAGTAGCATTCGTGTCAGCTTTTTATGTTGTCGGATAAACGGGTTTATCACATTATGTATATTCTCACCTTTTTATAGGTATATATAAATTTTCATACAGTACGTTTGTGTCTTCTAAAATCCAAAAGGAATCGATTAATTGCATTTTTATATAGAAGTGTCTTTATATCCTTCTTACTTTGAGATTCTTTCAAAAGTGGGACTTTTCCAGCGTTTCGTGAGTATGTATCATATTTTTACTTACACACGTATTTTTACTTACATACTTATATACGTATTTAATAATAATTCATATCAGTCAAAGTCACTTCAGCGTGGCTGATTGTCTAGTATTGTATAATTTTAAATATTCATAAACCTACAAATAATTTTGGTCCTATCATTCATTCTACCGATACAAAACGTCGGTACCTATACAAAGATTGATAGTTATGTGTTCCAAACGAATCAAACAAAAAAAGTGTCCGATTTGACACAACCATGACCACCGTGGCCGATATTAATTGGCAGGGGATCAAACCACCCCATTGTACCCATCCATAGAAATCGGTCGTTTTTCACGACAATAACTCCAAATAAAAATAATACGCCATTTGCGGGGGAGTACTGATTGTTAGTTGAAGCGATGAATGTGTTACCAGTATTAGTTTTAATATAACGCTTCGTAATTTCTTTGTTCGGATGCTGCTACAACCATTAGATATTATTATATAAGTAGTTAAATTCAAGTAGATAAGCGAATAGGGTTCTACTTCAATATGTAGTTTCTCATATATTATATAGTTAATTTAAAATACGTTTATTTTTATAAGGGGAATGATAGAGCTATTAAGACATATTTAACAAAATGTTACGTGTGCATTCTTTAAATACATTCGTTCGTCGAAACTCCTAACTTAAGTTCTCAAATTGTGCGATTACATAAATCTTAATAACACTTCTATTCATAATTCAGAATAGTTCGTTATTTATTATCCTTAATATTTCAGCATTAAATGAATACATTGTTACGTAACAATGGTCAAAACACAAACAAAATATCTTACACAAAAACCTTTTATGTACCTACCATAGTACGTCTTACATATTATTATTTTACTTATATGTTTTTCAATTACTGTATACTTTAATATTTTTCATCATTGTTTCCTAATGTTTAAGCGTTTCAAATAATACCTACTATTACCATAAGCTTATAAAAAATAGATAAGTCCACAGATTAAACAGGAAAAAATCTTAATAAAGTTTCGTGTCTTCTAAGTTATTTCATTTTTTTTAAATTTGTTGTCGTTGACACGCAATAATAATATTACGTGTTTTGTCGTCTGTCTGTGTGGCTGCGTGTTTTAAATTCCACCGCACGAATTTTGACATCAGCCTTTGATAACTCCTTATTCAATGGCTTAAGTTGTCGGAAATGGACATTCAGTTCAAAGCCTTTCGGTATAAAGCCTTGTCGGCAAATTGCGATTCGGTCCTTCTCTTTTTTGTTTATAATCTGTGCGGATGTTTTATTTGTGATTCTTGGAATTGTATAGAGTTGTTAATCGACTATTTTGATGGGATTATTCGGTATTTGATAGATTGTGACTGGAACTATTTTATTAAATAATACCGTATTATATATAGCTGAATGAAATAATTACTTTGTGGCTGATGGTAAGGATAAAACAAACTTTGTATCAAAGTTTGAGACAATATTAATTTTGTTCTGCAAATGAAAACAATTTGATTTCTTTATTATTAAAACATCGATACTTTTGACGCCTTATTAATAATTTAGTTTTAATACAGGAAAGAAGGCGATAGCTCTAGATAGAGCATCCATTATTAATGCGTTATCCTATATTGATTCCTTATTATGAAATCTAGCTGCTATGAATAGCTTTAAAAATAAGTCTAGATAATGTCTCTACTCTATCTAGACTTATTGAGTAGGTACTATAGTTGTAACATTGCTAGTTATAATAACGAAGTCTACACCCCTTATCACTATTAGCATAGCCGCAAGCCGCAGCCGCAAGCCGCATCGCTTAATGGTGTGCTATGACGTCATTGTGTCGCTGTTGACACAACCCGCCTTCAGCCATGAATGGCGAAGTGGGCCAGGCGATGGGCGGGCTCATGGTGGCCGGTCAGTTGGCTTTTGAATTTTCCTTTTAAATATAGCTCTTGCTGAAAATAGATTTTGGCATACCCATTCATTTAGGAAGTATTGATAACACTCAATATAGACTTATCTACTACGTTAGGATTAAATGTGTATGTCAATGACTAAAAAAACTAAAAACATTATAAACACGAGTTGGTCATACTGAAAATCATTGTTTGAACTAAATTTAAATTCAAAGAAGTATCACCGTACCTATGTAGACGAAGGTATTTGTAAGTGTTCACTATTTCAAAAT
>DWPV01000654.1:0-26363 GCA_018251915.1 Urbanus proteus proteus | reverse complement strand
CATGAAACCACGCTAGTTTTGTGTAAGTGTGTGCGTATAAATACATGAAAGTAGCGTGGTTTTTTTGGCTTCACTCACAAGGCGGTGAGTAATCTACCTATTTTATTAATCTGAGAACGTTGCTCAGAAAACTAATCGCTTCCTCTTATGTCGACGATTGTGGGACTAGTGTCCTAGTTGTTGGTTAAAACCACGGCAAGAGTCATTTTTTATAAAACTAATTGCGTCATGCTCGTTACGCCACAATTCTTCAGTAGGAACTCTGCGGACGGATTTTATTACCTTATTTTTTGATTCTTTTGATTCCCGTAAAGAAGTTTATATAGGTAGTCATTTATTAAATAAGTATTGAAATTATAATACGCCTCGTAAATCTGAAAATCGATCATTAAATCTATTTGTAGAAAGGTTTGAAAACTTTTATATCCCACTGCAGGGCAGGAGTGATTTTCAAAGCTTCAGACTTCAGACTTTATCACATTACTCCAATACGGTTTGGATTATTATTTATATTCAATTCATACTTTTTGTTGAATGTATAGTACATATATTGTTGAATATATTCCGATAAATAGGGAGGGAAATCTTATCAAGTTTGGTCTTAGATGTTATCATAATATTATATTCGACGAATTTTACGTGTGTTTAGTATACAGGGTACAGATTTCCAGTAAAGCACAGGGTGTCATTATGCTAATAAAATCGGTGGCTGTAATAAAATTGGAGATCAGATGGGATTGGGGATCGGCGATTTATTACGCAGCTTAACTTTATGTTTATTGACAAAATGAAGTACGTAGAGAAAAGGGGGCGCCACTTGCATCCAATTTTTATAAAATACTAGTGGGGACTGGAGACGTCTTTATTTAGATTATAGCGCCACCTATCGGATCTCAAGTACAAGAATATACTCATACAATTTTATTTAAATCGTGATTTCGTTTCAGATTAGCCTATTAGCACAAATTGTTTTGAATGTTTAAACAAACGTTTTTAAATAATTACTTTAAAAAAATAATAGAAAACAGAAACGCATAAGTTTCACAAGAATTGAATTCGTCTTAAAAACAGATAAACATAACACAATGTTTTGAAAATATTAGCAAGAAACTGGCAGTATTAGAGAAGCTTCTAGAATTAGCTTCGTGTTATTGAAAGCTATGTTTAGATAAGGATTCATTCTGCGACTTCGTAAATACGCAGTTGGCATTGCATTTGGCGCATTAGCTGTCGTTCTAATAACATGACTTTTCCTAATTTAGCTCAGACATAGAAGAGATTGTAAGTAAATATCTATAACAAGATTAATTGGCCAAGCGTAAGTCCTAGTCGCATACGTAGGTCACTACTATCAAATTTTCATAGTTTTTAAAAACAGTAGGTATTTATTATTATTGCTGCCAAAGTAGTAAGTAAATACATTATGAAAATTTAAATTGTCTTCATATTACGATTCAATATGTAAACAGGAAAATAACGGCTTTTGTGTGGGCACTCCTTTTTATTTTATTGTTTTATTTGTTTTTGTCTATTTATTGCGGTTCAAGAGATAGAGCTCTGTGACAGACGGACAGACAGCGGAGGCTTAGTAAAACGGTCCCTATTTTATACCCTTTGGTTTTGGACCTCTAAAATGATTGACTATAATTGAACTGTATTTAATTTTTAGGGTACTGTATTTAATACGGTATGGACATCGATACAAATAAATATAATTGAAGTGTCTGTTTGTGATTTCAAATAACATTTTTATTAAATGCATATGAAAGTATACACTATACCTATAATAAAAAATCAATAATTTTTTATCTGTCTGCCTGTCAGTTTGGCTTCTTTTCTGATTACTAAAACGGCTGGACCCATTTTGACAGGATTAGAAGTCCACTAGAAGTTAGCTGAGGGTATAAGGCGTAATTTAGGCTACTTTAATTTTTGAACGTTTTACTTCTTTAACGAGGGTGAAACCGCGGGGATCGGCTAGTTAATAATAAAACAACTGTCTATCTTCTAGTCACTAGCGACTGTACCAGTGTAAACTCCCTAATCTGAATTTCAAATCTGTGGATTGGTACCGTACAATCGTCTTAGTTCCATAACTTGTGCCAGTCTGTTTTAGACATAGTTTGTATTGACAAGTTGGAACAGTTGTATTGGTAATGAACTGCAAGGGTACACTGATGTATTGGCGTTAGTTAGTGCACTAATGATTGAAGTTTCGCGTTCATTTAGACGTGTAGAACCACATAATGAGACATGGTTGGAAAGGGCAAAATCATCCTGTGTTGTGTACCTGCACTTCTCATACGAGACTATTTCATATGATTTCGAGAATGTTATCAACATTTCCTAATGTTGCATATATAACATCTGAACAAAGTCTGAGGACGCACAGTAAATCCCTAAGCACAATCACGTAAAAGTGCAACTTTCTGAAGACATGATATGACTTGCTTGCTTGCTGTTTGTAAAATAATATTTTATTAGATTATTAGAACAAATTTTGAAACGTTAAGAGGCAAAAATCGGATATAAGCGTGCACAGAAGAAAGACACGAAGCAATATTACCTAAACACCAATTAGAACGTTAATAGATAAATATACACCAATGATAGTTTATGCCTTCGTCAATCTTAATTGAAAAAGCATATTGGATTTCTAGGCTTCCTGCGTTGGTCTGTCCCTGTAGTACCGGGACCAGAATAGGACTACGGTATCCCCTGCCTGTCGTTAGGCGACTAAAAGGGGGCTTTCGAAGTTCCGGGCGGCTATTTTGCAGTGGCACGTAAGGTCCAATTGACCGTGCAGTTGTATCAAACCTAATATAGTACCTTCTTCCCGTATACGTATTTGTAATTGAATTGGGAGCCACGTGAGTTTACGAGAGGTCCCCATTTACCAGAGGATGAGTATAAAACTATAAACCTTTTTACGGTTACCGTATCCGTGTGCTGGAACTCCCACTGAAACGCCGTCAGCGCCTGGGGACATCTTTTTGGTTTTATCCGGATATGGGTAACTTACTGTCCGTTCATGCATTTAAAATCAAAATGTAACAAATGGCCCTTTGACCACATGTCTGTAAAATGTTTGTCTGTGTGGGATCGCAGCTTAAAGTGGCCACTGCAACCAACGGTATGATGTTCTCAACCTTAGATAAAATTTGCGTCCTTCCGGAGGCCGGTCACGGATGCGTTGCAACTTCTGAGGTTGTTTTAGATTAAGCTGGAACGCATCGAATAAGCCTGTACACTTAAGTATTAGATATAACCGCTTACCGGCGTTAATCATTCTTTGATAAGTACATACAACAGAAATCCTACCTAGTTTTAAATAAGTTTGCTCGAACGTCCTGAGAGTTCAGCACAAAGGTAATGGCATATACCGCAAAATAATGTGAACTTATGCTTTATAAAATGTTACTAAACTTATATCGCGCTCACATACAGCTCTGTTAAGCACGTCACACACTGACGGTGGAAAATTAAATTAGGTTTTAGTCTGCCCTATTCATTGAATGGGCATGTTAAATAGCTCTTATATGATTAAAGAGTTCCGCCTGGATTATCTGTTAACTTGTGCCTTTGTGACGTAAGGGAAACTGACGAAGAACCAGGCGCAGAAATTGAACCCCATCCTATATTAATATTCCTTAAAGTCTGTGTACGTTTATTTAAGATTTCGTGATTTCCAGACAAACTTCGAATATATAAGAATTAGAAAAACGGTAAGTATACTTAAGATTTCACAAGCGAATTAGAAATCGAAACATAAAAAAAAGTCAAGACGCAGACCCAAAATAAAAATTTAAGTCAGATTACAAGTATCATTGGTGGTGTTAGAACGCGAAACCGCCAGCCGTAGCGATACAGCTACTAGGTACCTACTATTAAAACCATTAAGACAACAAAGTAGCTCATAGTTCAAGAAGCTCGTTTATAAAGGTACTCAGTGTGCGGTGCGCCTTACTACTTATAAAACATGTTACTCGCAAGTTATGAAGTAGTGTCCCAGTGCGCGGCTCGAGCTTTTAGCCCAGGTACGTTCTCTTTGTGCAAAGTTGCTTGTTCATTAATATTTTTTGTCGTTCCATTCTTCACGTTTTCCTTTTTAGCTCGCACTTTGTTAAATGTAATCTGCACGGCTATTGAGCGGAGATTATGTGCATCGTATAATTTTTGCGCTGTAATTGTTGTAAGGTAGAGGCATATTCGCTCGCTTGCGACGATAATTTCCCCAGTTTCTGGCTTACAGCTGCAGTGTGGGGTGCTATGTTCTGGCTTAAAGATTGTGGTAACTGGTAAGCATGACACTTTGCGGAGTTATACCTTACAGCTCAGACGAAGCATCAGACATTGATTTTCAGATTTTATATAAAAATATCAATAATTTATGGAACAGCCTTCTGCCTGTTACTAACAGGCCTCTATTTATTTATTCGTAAGACGATATTATATAGCTAAAAAGTTATTACAAGTAGATCAGATTTATAATTGAAATTATAACAACTTTACGTAAAATAGCGTGAAAAACCATTGACCTACAGTAAAGTAATATTTGTTTAATTTATTTGCCAGACGATCTATTTCAATATACACTGGAAACCGTTCTACTAGCGTAAATAAATACGAAACACAATCTAGTTTATTCTCCGAGGCGTATTATTTCAACGTCTGATATTTGAAAAATATGATTCGTTCCTACCGCTTTAATATCCGGCGCTGTGCGTGATCTATCAACAAAGGAACAGACGGCGTAATTAAGCAAATATCAAGATATAGAAATAGATAATAACAGAATAAGATTTTTCCATTACCGTTCATAACAATGGTGTGCTACGAGGCGAATTGTAGCCAAAATAAGCTATTATTTCTGTAGAAACAAAAGGAAAATAGCCGAGCGTAATCACGGTATCACGTGAGGTATCAACATTGTTCTTATTCTAGGTGTTCGCGTTTTACTGCGCGCCAGCGAGACGCAATCCCGCAAATTAACCCGGAGATTCGCTCCTTGGATGTGATCCCTAATTTTGAGATACATCTCGGGGAATAAATAGGGGATTAGGGCGGCGCGGGCGTAAATAACCCCGCGTCACGGCACCGGCGGGCGCGGAGATAAGAAGCGAGTGAAATTGCCCTTAGCGGCCCGTTGCCGCGTGCCACGCCACGAGATACAGCGGTATCGCCAATATCTACATATTGTAATAAGAACGTAATACGTAGATAGGCGAAAAAATAAAGGGGTAAACCGTACAAAATTGGGTGTAAGTTTGGTAATCCTCTTAACATTATTTATATATTTTATTCTATGTATGTATCTCTCTTACTATTTCTCTTCGCTATTTACTTATTTTACTCTAGTTTTTAGCGAAAAAACACAACAGGAGTATAAAAAAGCAGTCCCTCTTTCATAGGAATAGGTGTAGGTATATGCCAAATTTTAACGTTATCGTTAGGTGATAACGTTACATACGTTCATCATCATCAAATTATATCCACACACGCAAAACGCCATTCTAACTATATTATCTCGTGTTAATCAGTGACCATTAATTTTTTTTAATTTAACGACTCGCGTGGCGCAGTTATACCTACCGGTCTGACACGAAAAAGGTTCTGGCATCAATCCCCGGCCAGACAGACATCTGTGATGCTAAATTTAGATATCTGTACAGGGGTATATGTATTCGTCTTTGAGTGTCCACGGTATCCACGACACAGGAGAAAATTCCAGTGTGTGTCTATGAAAAGCTATAAAAAGTGTGTTTTTTTGTTTATTTTATTAATACGTTAATTCGCAAACTCGTTAACCTTGCACCAAGCGGCAGTGTACGCGAAGTTGCCGCATGAGTTACAACGGCTTTTTGCATCAACAAAGCAGTACGTTCAACGTTCAAACTTCGTGCGTTTACGCATATTGTCCGTTGTACGGCAAAGTACACTGACATTATATTGTTGTGAAAATGAAAACGTCATATGAGTATGTATGTTTTTTATTTTCTTAATTACAGTTTAACTATAAATTAGAATAGCGCAGTAATTGACGGCTGTAATAAGGCAGAAATAGGTGAGATATCACCGTATTGAAATAACAATCTACTACAAATTAGCTTCTTAAAATTGTTTGTTTTAAGAGTTCCTAATAACAAAAGAAAAACCAAATATAATTTAAGGAAGGATTTAAAAGTTGAGGATAACTTGAAAAAGCTTATAATTATAAATGTTTTAGAAGTTAGAAAACTTGGATGAACACTTTAAGTTTATGTAAAAATACTGGAAAGGAAAGGATAACGATTTTGAAAGAGAGATTAACTCGGGACAATGATTAAATTTATTTATTTCACGACAGAGTGTCGAATGGTCAACTAAATCTATACTAATAAAAATCATTGAAGTGTCTGTTTGTGATTTCAAAATAACAACTCTTTACTCAATGCATATGAAAGTATACACGATACCTATAACGAAAATGCAATACATTTATGTATGTATATGGGCGTTCGGCGACTATGTCCAGATGTCTGTACATAAAAAAATGTAAAATCTTAAGTTTTTTAATCTGTAAATTAACAAAACATTGCAACTTTTAATTGTATTTATCGAGCTTTCTGTAACTGTGTATCAGAGTCGATAGCCTGCTCGCAACTTTGTTCAAACTTAAATCTTTCTCCGAGCGTTCATGTTTACGATGGGACAAGAGAGTGTCGTATCCACTGGTAAGTATAGCTAACAACTAACAACTAGCTATCATGATCGAAGTAACAAACGAGAATGCGGTCCACCTGATCGTAAGAGGCCACTGCCTCCCAAAGACATCTGAAATCAACCCCAGATAAGATCAAGATCCTTCCTGAGGTTGACTACAGAAGCGTTGCTACCCCTGAGGACTGAGTTGGAATGCCTCGGATAAGTATGTCTCCCTTACCACACCATTCAGACCAGGACACAGCAGTGCAGTTATAAGGCAGAAATAGGTGTGGAGGTGGTGCCACCGGAGTCGACCTACATAGAGTTTTACCACCTATAAGTGGTATAGATTTTATAATTAAATCTCAACGTCTTACTTATAACACTTTAATAGGTATTTATTTTCATACCTATAGATCAAGGGTAGGTTTTGCCGTCAGCCAATCGCAGGTATGTGCGTCGCCACACCTGAAATGACGGCGGTACCTAACTTTTCGATACCTAATAATTTCAGTTCCGTCCAAAATATTGTACCGAGCAAATGTTATAAATTCCCACAATTTATTGCATATGAGTATATCTTTATGTAAAAATATGTAACGCATCCTTCCGAAGGGCCGAGACCCTTAAGTGATTGCGGAGTGTCGGCTCCACCGACCCGCATCTTGTTAAAAATAAAAATGACATTTGCTTCCTTCCCTCAGTAAATCTATATTTACGGATATTTATGTAACTTCATGTTCAAAATTTGTGCTCTTTGAAAATGTGACGAAGAAGTGTTGCAAATAGTCCTATGATTTAATTGTATTTTGGATCTTTCCATTGATGAAGTAATTGTAAATTATTAAGTAAGTATATTGTAGTTGGATCAATAAGTCTCTTGTTGGCAACGAAGGCTAGGTTTATCTTTTGTGAATAAAATAAATTGGCAACCTTATTATCAATTTGCCCCATGGTGGCAGTTACGCATAGGGACGATTACAGATAGTACCTGGTCGATTTCATGTTGCTTACAAATATCTATAGGGGTTAGGAACCACTGAATCACAGACATCATAGTATTGTATAGATAATGGATATATTGTACTTCTCGTTTAATACTCGTATACATCAGTACATAGTATAAAACAAAGTCGCTTTCCGCTACCTATCCTCTATGTATGCTTAGATTTTTAAAACAATGCATGGAATTTGATGCGTGTTTTTAATAGACAGAGTGAATCAAGACGAAGGTTTATATGTAATCTAAAGCCTGCGAAGCCGCGGGAAATAGCTAGTCTTTTCTAAATACAACAAATTATTTAAAATATACTCGCTATATGCATAATAATATAGTGGTACAAGACTTGAATGTTTAGGAACATATTATTGTCGTTATATATTGTTATTTAAATAAATCACATAACGTAAAGTAATCGCATATCTCTATAACAAATATTAACAATGTTGAACGTCGAGAAACGTTTTATCAGAATACACAAACCGCAATAATTCTGCAAACAGGGAATTCCCATTTAGTTTGGGAGTTTGTTTTAATTTTGATAAATAGTGTTATATTACACTGAATAATGTTGTCACAGCGGTAATACGTAAACAAAGTGGTTCAAAGGTTTGTTATTTAAATGTGGACTAACTGCCTTGAGGGACGGTCCCGCCGGACAGAAGTTTGTGTTGCAGACAAATATTAAATTTACTAGCCGAAGCGCGACGGTTTGTCTGTCCGTTTTGTCGTAACTTGGAAGTTATAACTAGCTTTGCTTGTGACTCTGCTTGCGTATAATGCAACTGCTGGGGACGGATCTTTCAGAATAAGCGTTATAGTCTACAACCACGAATTAGTGGACTTTACACTCCTTTTATTTTTTTTGGAATTGTCGGGCGTGTCGATATCTTCTTCAATTTGTCCCTTTTGATTAGAAAATGATAGAAAACAAAACCGTACTATCAATCTTCATCATCTCAATCATAAGGGAGAAAGAAATAAGTGTGGTACAGATGTCACCACAATCGAGTTCTACCATGACATGTTTAACCGAGTTTGTTATTGCTGTGTTAGTAGGCTCCAGTTCCGAGACGCGACTACATTTTTTCTTCAATCTATGTATGTATATCACATTAAATGTATTTCATGTTCCGTTCTTAATCTAAATATTGCGAATATTGTAGCAGGAATATTATAGGTATATCCCATTTTCTCGGAAAACGCGTACATTTTCGCTTAACATTGAGCAATAGACGTAGTTACAGAATAGATCCCTAGAACTCAAATATTAATTTGAGTTTGGGGCAAAGAAGTGCCGCCACCTCGAGAGCAAAAAAGTGGAAAAAAAAATGATAAATGAGTATCTTAAATTAGTTGTTTAATTAATATTGATTAAACATACTTGCTTCAAAATATGGCCATTTTGATAGGCCTCTTTAAAGATCCGTATTTATTAATGTACAACTAGTTACTCTTCGATTATTTATTGACTACGTTGCATAACTTCATATTGCTCATACTGAATATTTACATACCTGGACACTCACAATGCGGTATTAATTTATTCCGTATTTTATTTTAGGCATCTATACTGTTAATTCGTCCATAACACATTATTCGTGCCTCCGAGCCGCCTACGAGTTGCTCTCTTTGTAGACCTATTAACGAGATGATAAATATTTATTACTTTTTTCATATGATAACATGAAAATGTAATACATATTTTATTTGCTCACTAATATTTTTTTTTACCGAAGGAAGCAAATTAAGTTGTTTAATATTAAGAATTTAATTATTGTTTGAAGCACTTTTAATAACAAAACAATTATTTATGAGAAAAACAATTGATTTTATTACATCTTCTAATGAGCATACGTTTATTTCTTTCTAGTAAATTATAGAAAATGTCTCAATTTTAATTACAACTTTGATGGCTGTTCGCGTAGCAGTCTCGTAGACATTGACGCGTAGATGTCACCGGGATCAATTCCCGCCATGCGAAAAGGAATACCTGTTATCATATTAAAAAATATACTTGACTCGTTTGACTAATTTTCCAATTACATCAATGTGTCACTTAATTATTAAAGATGTGAAGTACAGACAGACATACTCTTCGCTTTATATATAGACATCTTCATAATGACAACCCGTTTTCCGAGGGTGTAGGGGATGGTCTCTGGAGTCTCGTGAGCGGCTTCTTTCTTCTGAGGGCAAATATTTATCGCACAAACAAAATTTTTCATGTTTATGTCATGTTCGAGATAATTTTTGGGACGAGGATGGAGTGGGAATTGATAGTGTTTTCCATAGCTCTGGTGTTGACTTTAAGAGTTCGTACAAGATAAGGAGGAACTGTAGGGTCAGACTATCCCCCTTATTCCCCTTATACGGTCGGTTTCAATAACTTACTATATCCGTAACTGAAGATTTGACAGTATACCTGTCACTGTTTTTTAAATTGTAAACAACAAAGACAGGTATACTTTAAATCTCCAGTAACGGATTATAGTAAGTTATTGAAACCGACCGATAGACTATTTGTAAATAACAGTGTTAAATGATACTGAGTTTAGGTATCTTAACAGACTCCAACCTATCTGAGGTTCAATACAGATACCTGATATAGATATACAGACACTTGGTTCTGTAGATACAGAGCCAGGTGTCTGTATATCTATATCTGTAGATACAGAGCCAGTGATTGACAGGACTACGGTCGTTGGTAGTTCTATTTTATACAGAAAAAAATAATAAAAGGAATAGCGAAATATATGTATCACATTCTTTAGAGTACAAGAAAAATACGATTGCAAAGAATCGAGACAGGAGATCTTAAGTATTCTATTAAAGGGTTATAAGGGACGAAGTGTTGATAATAAAATAAAGATTATCCAGAGGTAGAGTGAGCGAAATAAACCGAGTGCATCCCTTTTACGTGACGTGGTGCAATAACTAAGGGTAAGGGTAACCAAGGGATAAAGGGGGTACGTGTGGTACCAGTCATAATACGGTTTACGATAGGGCAGTGGTCGCCTGAAAGCTTTTTACTACTATGAGTCAAATTTTGTGCAGTATAGAATGTTTGTTGATAAGTACGTGACCAGTTAACCAAGTCGCGCTAAAAAGTCAGACTTATGAATTATAAATAGCGGTCGCTACCACCTATCCGCTGCCACTGTATTTATGATCAATACCAAACAGCTTTATGTTCCTATTTAGGTTGACCTGCATTGCATATTGCTGAAGACAAAGTTGGAGTTCGTGTCTTTATGTACAGTAACAATGTAACAATGCAACAGGAGTACCATTTAACTGCTGTATAAGACAGAAATAGCGCTATGGCATTGCTTCTATAGTCAAATCATGATGACTACTGTCACGCATGGGGGTGAATGTGAAAAGGCGTGCGGAAGCTCGTTGTGAAGAGAGCCTTATTATTAAATACAAGTATGTTATTCTTAATATTGAATGATGAACTACATAACACTTTGACCCGGGCGTGAGAATGACGCGGCCTCGCTCGCGCTTCCCCAAACCCAATAATTGTGATAAATTACCTCTTATCCCTATTCAAAATTAGCGCCAGCCTGGTTTAATGGCGATACTTAGAGAACCTTTCGGCTACAAAGTCGAGAAAATCATATTGAAGAATAGCCTTTGTGAGGCCGCCGGGCGGTTCCGAAAGAAACGTGAAAGGAACGAAAATCGTTAGACTTGGCCGTTTCCAGTTTTATTTGAAAACGATTGCGTAGCCGATATTTAGTTCTCATATCGATATGAAAAACTGCTTTGTTATATCGATACCGGAAGCTCAAATCGTTACCGATATGTTATTCTATCTCAGCGAGTGCTGAAAATGGTATAAAGTCGTAATGAATACAAGGGTATGAATCATTTTAGTTTTATTATTGGTCATTTAGTGTCGTATATTAGTCGAAACTTTGGTTTTGTTTATAAAGACAATTTAGCCATTTTTAGTTCTATCGACAATATCGACATGGTATTTTGGTATATTGGTATTTGGCCTGGTAAATTTGAATCACTTCAGTTGATATTCAATGTATAAAATGGTTTTTAGTTACGATATGGTATATCGGAACCACGCCTAAACCGTGGGAATCATAAATTTCAGTTCGAATCTAGCGCCACGGACCGCCGTAAATTCGTTTGCACGAACGTTTTTCTACTGCTCAGTTTTCTGCGGAACTATTTTCGTCCGTAACCATTTTAAGGACTTTTCTTGTCTTGTACAAAAGCGGGATTTTTAAAGAGGGTAAGAAAAAGCACAAGGAGTTTTTTTTATATAATAATACCATCTCTTTCAAGTACGTCTCTAAAGAATTGTTTTCGAAAGGACTTTGCAATTTTATTTTATAATTAAAGTCACAAATGTTCAAGGTCTAGTGAAAAAAGGTTGCAGTGATATTATTTTTGTTTTGACTCATTATGGGTCGTAACAGTAAAGCAGCGAGCCGTAAAGTGCAGCCAACAGTAAATAGGTTGAGAAACAGTGCTCTTAATGTCTAGATGATGGATTGCTTATACACTTTGTGACGTCACCATGTTTAATGGATTCGGAAGGACTCTTGAAACGATGAGAATGTCTTAGTCCACTGACTAATGTCATGCCACATCCTTTAAAATTAGTGCTACATTACATCAAGAAGGTAGTGATAGTAGTAGTTAATGGTCGTGCACTGCAATCACAATTTACACGAAGTAAATTTGACTGCTTTGTGTGTCTTATTCGACCATAAAGTAAAAAAAAGTTAAAAAAAACGTTGACATTATGAATGAACCAGAATCTTTACTGGTTCAGCGAAATTTAAGCACAAATCTAATTTTATCATTTAGATGTCAGCTAGGATTGGAACTTAAAATCTGCGTGGCCGTCCAGCTATCACTTGGCCGAGGCGATTTGTAAATTATACAGGTACACATAACATTAACTTACTTCGGTAGCCAGTAGTAATATCCACAAATCCTTAATGCGCTTTAAAATTACCTCATAATTCAAACGTCAACGTATTTATAATGCAGCCGTTTATTTATTCAGAAATTGTAATGGCTCTGTTAATCTTAAGTTTCATAATAGCCGGCGACTTCCGTAATACGCTAAAAATTGCTTGCAGCTGCCTTCAGCGAGACTTGTAAAGCTTATTGCCTCATATAATATTTATGCTAGTTAGGTTTCAGTTTAAGGGTAATCTATTAGAGAAAGAAAGTAATTTTCTAGACTTTAGTGGAATAAAAAAGTTCATAATTTTGGCATTTTTTGTACCTATATCCATTTGTTCTTGCATATCTTTTTAAAAACCTATTATAATTCGACATTTTCAGGGGTCACATTATAAATATCTATGTTATGGGCACCGTAGACATATGTAGATATACAAGTATAGTTAAACTACCGAGACAGAATAGAACTCCGAGCCCAGAGTATCAAATGATCACATAGTTTATTTAATGTAAAGACTACATGCAAACTTTTTCCCTTACCATAATAATGTTAACCGCTACCGTATTCTCTTTAAATAGGTAATTAAATAGATCGATGAGAATAATAAAAAGAATATTGAAACGAAATTGTTTTAAAATGTTTTCCATGTCGATTGACCTATTTTATCATCAATTGCTGGCATCGACTGATCGGTCAGGTAACAATTGACAATCGATGTTGTATGTCTCATTCCACCATCGATAGTCGTTCCATCGATTAGCGTGTAGGCACCTAAAGACAGAAGCATAAGGTAGATTAGATTACATTTACATAGACGTGTTCGTTCCTACTTCTCACTCACGAAAACCGACAATTTGATATCAACATAACTGATTACTATAGGTACCATAGTGACTCTACAGATGTTCGTGTAAAATGTTGCATTTCGGAGTGTTTTTTAGTGAAAATTCGCGTTGCGGTCGGCTCGGCTTATAAAGCTTTCGGTTGATTCGTAGTGCGTGTGAAACCGACCGGAAGCTGGTAAATATAATAATAGGTACATAGAGATACAGTTTAAATTTAAAATAACTATTTATGCCCTAGATTTATATCATAGACTTAGCATTGTTTTTAGGATTCCTTGTCATCGAAGCGATGGAAATACACAAATAGTCAGACCACGAGAGAGATATACATAAATTATTTAGGACCGTGATTTTGCCTGGCCGGCAACAGTAGATGTACGGAACATAGCGCATCAGGCATATATAATGAATGTATCGCCAGCAGAGAAAGATTCTTAAAAATCCACTTAATTTTGCGTCCATAGCGATAAAACTCTTAACACGTCACGAGACGAGAATATTGTTTAAATTATTTTTTGTACTTCTACATATTTAGCTTTCAACCGTATCTTATTACGATTATATTGGGAATAAGATTATTATGTAACGTTATAAATTAAACTACTTCTTGATATAATTATGCTCATAAATTTCCACTCAAATTAATAGCTTTCCATCCTGTTTGGCCGTGGCCAACAAATCTACTAAATTACATCGTCAAAGTTTCACAAACAATTATTTGTTAAAATGAATGAATCCCGAACTATCGAATGACTTTCTCGTAATTTATTACAACAGGCCCAAGCTTTGGATTCGAATCGGTCCAACAAAAAGACCGGTCCATTGATGGGCCGTAAGTGACGATTGAACACGGAACGGCACAATTTGACGCCGCGCCCCATCGGAAGCTGTTTCCGATGTGGGTCAATGGTGTTGTTTTAAGGGTCCGTTTCCATGGGAAGGTTCCTAGCGACGCGCTCTGTGTACTGAAACGTAGACTTATATTTTGAACAAACAAACTGATCAAATATACGATTGTATTGTGGTAATCAGGTTGTGTAGTAATTACTTTGGCATGGTGTCAGTCAAATGGTGTAGGTATTAATAGGTACACACTTTCGGTATTATATCAAGACGAAGCCCGGAACGACGGTTGTAGCGGAAGTAAGTAGATTTATTTGGTAATATTAATTAATTTTGGTAATGGTAGAGTATTTATTTGGTAATCATTTCTGGTAACCAATATCATCAGGTTAAAATATCAGGTTCAAATACATTCAGATTCTTAATAAGAGCATTCTACGGACAATCTATTTCGAGATTTATTACTGGTTAAATAAAATACAGTGCTAAAGAATCCGCACTTAAAAGACAAGTAGTGTTTCTGCTCCTAGCGAAGATTATCTGTATTCTTCGCGAAGATTCTATAAGAGGGAGCTAAGAGAGTTTAAGGCCTGAGGTGTGTTGGGCGACGGGCCAATAATTTAACTTACCGTTAACTTGTTAAATGTGGGTAGATTAAGTATCTTCATTGTTTATCTCACGACTATTTTGAACTGATACTGATACTAGTACATTATCCATCCGGTTTGTTTATATATTATATGTATAGCCGATCTATGTATATATTGTATATATATAATTAGTTAGGATTTTATGTACCTACTAAAGAATTGAACCTCAGTCCCTCGGCGTGGCTGTATGCATATACAATTTTAATTGTTTTATTCCAGATCCAAACTTCAGTAGGAAGATAATTATTTTGTGTGTCAACCCCTAGGAAAACCTGATGTAGTTGTGATGTGGGATGGCTATAAGTATTGTAAGGATGTAAATTATTTCAAAGACGGTAAATTTAGGACTATGTTACTGGACGAGGAAAATACCGTGACGTACTTATCAATGGAGAAGCAGATTCACGCATCCCAGTTGATCTCCGAAGCGCTTTGTGAAGCGTGTGTTCAATGAGTAATGAATTAATATGCACAAATTGTTACAATCTACGATTAATGCGCCGATGCAGATACGATAAATATTATTAATTTCTGTTACAGCCGATTTGGCTTGCAATAAACGTGACGTAATGATTTAATGAAATTATTTGTTGCTGTCATTTCATGCTAAGATAGAATTGAATATATGTTTTTCTCGTGTAAAATTGTAGCAAACGAGTGAACGATGCCGCAAATGCTTCACTGACATAAGAGTAAGTACCTACTGATATGGAATGCCCCATATAAGTTCGTCTTCCTTACTATACTATCAAATCGAAGTACAGTAACCCATCAAACAATATTGCTAGTAAGCAAATAAGTTTAACAACATTTATACTTTAATTATATTTTAGATGTACAAAATTAAGACTTAACGCAGAATAAAACATTTTTATGCCAAAGTTTGTAAAAGATGTAAATTAACAGAATTTCTTTACAAGCAGAAACACAAACTCCGTGAAGTGTCTCAGCAAACAGAAGCGCCGGCAATTCAAGAGTTCAACGTCGCGATATTTCCCCGTTTTTTATATTTACAACCGCCGCGGATTTTTAAAAATATTTGACTGTGACCTCTGGGAAATCAGGAGCGGTACAACCTCGGCGGACAAACATGAGATGTCGGAGATACAGCGCAAAATTATCTCTATTACGAACGCAACAGGAGTTTCCGAGAAGATCTAGGGATCTTGCAAGACATCTCCTAGTGAAATGACCCGCTGCATTTTCTCGGCGAAACAAACTGAATTCATTTGTTAGGGATGCAATCTTGTAAAAATGGCGTGTAAGATTAACGGCGGAGCATTGTATTGTAATACAATTGATAAATCCATTCCATTTTCGTTGTTTCAGCTCTTTTTAGATCTTTTGTTGTGGTTCGGTTCGGATAAAATATTAAACTTGGATTTTAGCCTAAACCTGCCAAGTATTTATCTTTAGTTTTGTGTAAAGTACAAAGTTATTGTCTAGGGATGATAGGATCTGGAGCTTATTCAGAAAGTATGCAAGTTATTTGTTATTATTTTAATGGCGTACGAGGTAAAACGTATGCACATACGTGACTACGTCTAGACTTCATATTTTAAGGCTTTACAGATAACAGCGTTAGCAACTAAAGCTATTAATGGATTTTAGCCATGTATGTAGTAAGTTTGTTTCGTATTTATTTATGCGACATTTATTATGTTGCAATGGGAATTTGTGTTTCTTCTGCGATCTTTATTTAAATTCTAAAAGAATTGAACAGTAAGTATCACATTAATCATTGTCGCGACTACTTTGTGGTTGCAATAATTCTTACGTCAGTTCTGGCTATAGATTGTAAAGGATTGCACTCTTTGGATGCACGAATAAAAAAGAGAGACGAAAATGATTTGGTAATAGTTAACGAGATATAATATCTCAAGACTATTAGAAACGTATGAAGTATGCATTAGATACTTCAACACGGACTCCAAGTGGATTACTGGAGTAAAATTTGGGTTGATCACAGCAAGTTGATAGTTTTCAAATCACTCGTAAGGCCTTCGACAAGGTATGCTGCCGTTCAATGATAACAACCGGGACCGACAGCCGGTTCTGGACCACAAAGGCAAAGGCTACGTGTTCTACGTAGCGTAAAGCCTAGCGGTCTTCTATCCAAATCCCGACCGTGCCCGCTGTTACCTAACTTTGTAGATCGCTTATCATTTATACAAGCCGCAGACCTCCGATTGAATTCAAATCCTATTTACGATAAGTAATTAATGGCTATTGGCAGTCTCCATTTAATGTCAGGCGTATCGCTACGTGTTTAATTCAGTAACATAAAAACGTAATTAATGTAATTTCAAGCAATTTGTTTAACGACCTCCCGTTGCGTGTGATACGAAACGAAATCACAAGTTCTCTCGGCTCAGCCTTTTTAAATTATTGCGTCTTCATGGAGACAATTTGGTGAATGTATTGTTGCGAGCGCCCCCCAATCCCCGAGATTACCGAGCGCGAGAATTTGAGAGAAACGCGCAAAATAACATTTTCTTATTCCGTCATACATGTACCTACCGAATCGTATTCCCGCTTTCCCGGGGAAAGAAATGAAACGGGATAGTGGCTTGTTTATTCCCACGTAATATTCCCGACCAATTTCGATACATTGCTTATGGGCCTTAAGAGAACTGCCCTCGCGCGGAAAATAACCGGTACGAAGATGTGAATAGATGTCCGTATAGTTAAATATTTTGCGCACATAATACGAGACAGCGAATCTGAAATATTAATCGAATGTTATTATGCGATAGTATGTGACAAACGATTATTCATTTCTTACTTTATGATAGTTATTACTGGTAGTATTATTTTACGTGTGAACAAGTGTATGAGCAAGTGGAATCTATTTATAATGTGCTTAAGATTATTTAAAGTTATTTGCGTAGTAGATATTACCTATTATTGATTATTTAGTCATATACCTATGGTTAAATCCTGAATTGAGCGTTGCTGTGTTTTATCTTAACATATTTGATTATAGTCAATTTTACAGTCAAAGGTAAGATAACAGATGTGTTGGTCAATTACCCGCGCGGTTGCGTCGCATTGTGGAGTTATTAATGACCGGAGAGCACAATGCGGCATTGTTCGGTGCCGGTTGAATTCGGCACCGGTTATGTATCTGGAGTTATGGGGGAACTTTAAGATATCGTGTGACAAAACGCTTTTATAGGAATACGGACGTACTGATCATAGATAGATTTAAAGTATTAATAAACTTAGTTGACACGTATTTTGATAATGTTGCGTTTGAGTTATATGATATCCACGGTATGAGAAATAAAACAAATAGCATAAGATGTATTTGTAGTGTCTAGTCTTTCTAGTTAAACCATATAATCTAGAAAAATATTGTCTCTAAAAACCTCTAAGCCTTATCAATCAATTTTCAAAATAGAATGTATGTATTATCGAAATTCTATGCTACATAGAATAACTGCAACTAAGTTATAATAGTATCATTTTAATATCATCATATTTAAGCTAACTCATTATGTACTTATCAGGATAGGTTAGAATTTTACATAGAAAATGTAATGAATATGAGCCGGAGATCTTTTCCATAAAGTTAACTAATTGAAGTCGGTATTTTGTTAAAAGCTTTGCATATTCATATGTTTTCTGAAGTAATGAAAAATGAACGTTTATCCACATGGAACAAATATCGCGTTATTAATGCGTGGAGCTTGCATATTGAACTTTGCGAAACTCCATAAATCCTGAATATTATTACATATTTAAAACTAGCTTCGCTCAAGGCTTTGTACGTTGTAATAAGAATTGCAAAGTGAGTAAGTTATTCGATAAAAAGGTGATGGCATTAACACAATTATAGAGCTTTCATCCCCTGCAACCTCCTTAGGGGATGAATTATCAAAAATCCTTTCTTAACGCTTACCTTCGTTGTATAAAGAATGCTGTGCAGTATTCAATAGATTTATTTGATGTACATCATATATGTAGTTATGTAGATATTGTAAAGTCCTCGATTATTATTTTTGTGATTTTTTAAAATTTTGGCGCTCAAAGGCGAATGGACACACAAAGACGAATACTCAACACCCAGACCCAGAAAAGGCATTTAGACTCACCTCTCATCGAATCGAACCCGGGTCCCACTGTGCATCAGACCGATATGGTAAGCGCTCAGCCACACGTGTCGTCAATTATTTATACGTATTTAATTAAGACAAACGACGTACCTTTCATAAATAAGACTTAATATTTCATTTATAAGCCATGTAGCCCTTTTGTTAAGAGTAGGCATGTATGTATCATGCAAACATTTTACGGTTAATCGGGCAAAATATACTAAACCGAGTACTAGACCTACCCACTCCGGCTCGGTTATAATTAATTCAATATGCAACTCGGGATATGCGCTTGCACCGTATACATGAATATTAAATCGCCAAAGAGATAAAATGCTAATTCCTAGATGCATACATATTTATCTCGGACTAAATTAAAGGGAAGATAACACGTAGATGCCCGTAAGGATTAACTGATTTAATTCCCGATTTACATTCCCACAAACGTGGGTTGAAATCGTACTAAGTGATATGTAGACCTGTTACTAGTGTAATAAAATACCTAATCCAAATACCTATTCCTACTCCGATTTTTGAAATGAACTTAAGTTGTCATAACCTCTTCATTGCTTACTAATTATACAAAAACATTAATTGTAATCTATAAGATTGTGTTCTCACGTAGCGTCACATATGCAATCTCTTAGTATTCTATAGGTATTTATTATATTTTGTAGATACTTTCTTAAGTTTCCGAGCATACTTTATTTTGTGTATAAACCAATAATAAAAGGTAGGATCAAGTGTAACACAAAATACTAAGTACCGTCTAATATCATAAAATACTTAATACTAATACCTGTTCCAGTACGCCTCATCGTTAATTCCCACACGAAATATTTTAATTAAATAATTGTAGATACATCTACTGACGCGATATCACTGCCTGCAGCACTCGGAGCCTGAGTGTCGCATTGCATTAAAGTTTCCAGTTGTGTTAAAGCAAAGTTTAACTCTATATTTAATTAGTTTTATGTGCAATTAAAATTCCGAGACACTGAAAATGTTTACAGTTTGAAATTAGTTCTGTAACGCGAAATGTTACTTTGATATCAAAACGTAAATATAACAGCAATATATGAGAGCAAAAAAAAATGTCTTATCAAACTTCCTTATATAACGTAGAAATGGGTATATGTGGCGTATGTAGAATGTATATAATGATCCTAAAATTTTCCTTTAAATGTTTAATTTTTTCATACTGCTTCATAGCGCATAGTGTCAGTTGCCATTTTTGTCATATTCCATACAATTTAGAGAATCTTATAAACGTTAACTTAACCTTAGCTTAACTTAATTCAAAGGTTTTCAAGTTCATTTAGTTTCATGATATTCAGTTTAAGACGATTCATTTCGATTCATACCAATATGCCATAAAAATACCTTTAACTTTACGCATACAAAGAATCTTCTACTCAACGATCCAGTCCATTATATTAGATGTATAGGCCCTGTATACTAGCATACGAGTCCTGTATACGAGTCTATACTATATAGTGCAGAAAATGTTTTGTTGTTACATACAAGGTAGACCGAATTTCTAACAACGATCAATATTACCATCGCTCCTTTAGTACTTATGTACATATTATGTATATAGACGATTGCGCAAAAAACTCTTAACGATAACAAGTGGCTGACATTCCGTAAACTCGCGACAGCGGCAATTCATGGCCGCGCAAAACTTTCCCGTTTTCAAGCTTCATTTACTCGCAACAGTTTGTCGCAGATGTAAAGGTCCTGAAAGCGGCTGGGACAAAACGAAATATATTTAAGATACATAGGTAATAAGTTGTGTGCAATACTAGTAATAGTACTTGTAGTTAGCAGCATTAGTAGCAGTTTTATTGGATTAACCACTAACCATCACAGTTGATCACCCAGACGATGCTATTTTATGTTTACGCAGTAGACGCAAACTCTTAAATGCATATAGGTATACTCTCTGTTGTCTATGTTGGATCGTGATAATTACAAAATAGATTTATTTAAATTTAACAAAAACCGATAGAGCTTATAATTATAATAATTGCTTAAGGACAATGCACTGAAAAGTGATTAAGGGTAAAGTCTTAAAGAGATTTTATATTAAACATACTGCCACTTCCAGACGATGACTAGCATCCAAAATTTACATTAAAAACACCTTACATTATCAACACTTTCAACCTTACACAGTCGCAATAAGCGCGTTTGTTTAAAAGGTTTACCACACCTTACATCTCGCGAATGTTATTAAGTAAAAGGTTTTCGGCACCTGACATTCGCAGGCCTCTACTTTGGAACACTTTACAATAATTTTCAGGCGTAATGAAAATTGGAAATAAATTGGTTGAACGTTAATTGTTTACGGTGAGGAAGCGTTAACGTAACCAATATTTTAAAAGAGAAAAAGGGATACTCTAACTGTACACTTTTCCTAATAGATCAATGAATACCAAGTTATGTAGATGAAAAATTCATAAATAACTAGTGAGTTTATTTTAGCGAAAGAAATTAATTACATTAAAGCTTAAGCATTACGTAAATACGAGAATTATGATATACCTACGTAATAACAATGCAAATAATACTGTGTAGGCAGATAGTAGCCCTATACAGCAAGTTAGAAACTGCGGATTTGAGCGACTCAGTGAGCAATAGAAGGGGATCTATGCACGCACCAGTAAGCAGCTTGTAACCATTTTAATTTTGTATATCTTATATATTGCGTATTAATTGCTTTATAAATTAATTATATAAGAAGGTGAATGTCTTCACTTTGATGTGACTGACTACATGTATTTGTAAATGAAACTTACAAAAGCCGCCCGTGGATATTTGTAATCAACCCCAGATAAGATCAAAGTCCTACCTAAGGTTGACCACAGATACGTTGCTACTTCTGAGGACTGAGTTGGGACGCCTCGGATAAGTATTTCTCTCTTACCACCCCTTTCGATCAGAACACAGCAGCGCTTAACACTGCTGTTATTAATCAGAAATAGGTGTGGCGATGGTGCCGCCGGAGTCGAAACACACAAAGTTCTACCTCCTTTAAATTACATTTTACAATTACATTTACATTATAGATTCCATTAGTTCTATACAGAATCCGTTCGCTACTTAAACCTTCCCTGCTTAGATAAATATCGAAGTAAATAGTTAACTAAACCTAAATAGTTGAAAGCAAAGCGGTCTTCCGATTGCCGGTCGCACTGGATGGTTAAAGCACAAATAGTAATAAATTACTTCGCTTTATCCGTCGGTCAATTTGCAAAATTGCTCGGAGTCCGGTACTAAGCGCTTATTACCGGTTAATAGGCGATTGCGTTCAATTATTGCGAATGCTATCGGCTGGACACCGCACTTGATACGATATGTGATGGGTAGGCTGGAACGTTAGTCTGAACGCGGCTACGTTTGAAGTCAGCGTAAGTTTAATTACTGATGAGTCCTGCTAGATTGTAACGCGATCCTACTTGGATTGCGAAATTAAGCCCAGCATAGTCAAATTTAGATACCTATCTTTCCTATAGTGATACGCAACTGATGATACAGTAATGTACTGTTTAATACAAAAAAAACTTTGTAGCTTTATAACTTGGAATAGCTGAACAGCATTTTTTATATGATCGAAGTAGCAAACGAGCATGCAGTCCATCTGATGGTAAGTGGCCACTGCCGCTCATAGAAACCTCTAATCAACCCCAGATAAGACTAAGGTCCTACCTAAGGTTGATCACAGATTTATTTATTTTTGGTTTTTTCATGTAAATTATCCGTTCACTAATTATGTATATAAGATTCGTTAAATAATGTTTTCTTTGATTATTTCGGTGAGTTGTACTTTAATATGTTAAACTGACTATATAAAATCACATACAAGTACATACCTATATTAAAAAAATATATAAAACGTTTGTACCACAATATCACGTATAAACGCCGGCACAGATTAATTGTAAGCATCTTAATGGTCCACTACACCTGCTTATTGTATTAATGGTGGTATTGAACTTGCGGGAGAGAAATCCGACCGCAGTTCACACGCCTACAATCTTCAAACTCCCAACTACCAACTTTAAATCAACGAGATAAGATTCAACTCTAAGTCATTGTCGTAAGTTTAGAAGCCTTCCGCACTGTTTCTGCTAATGAGTTAGTCAATTAGCTTGCGTATTAACTGTCCACTTTGAAAGACATGCGACTGCAGTAACGAAACGCGGGAAAGAGTCGTTTGAATTCAAATTGCGAATCGCGTCTACTTCTCTATGGCTGAAGTTTTAATCTTCTTTTGTAACTACTTTTGGTATGGCTTTAAATAAATTAAACTACTAATTAAAGTTTTACCTACTAAACTAATAATTAATACAGTTTTACTGAAAAAAATAACTTCTAAATAAATACTATGTAGTCTCTTAGTTTTATCAACATTTATAAATATGTATAAAAGTTATTTTTATCTGTCACTCCGGAGTTGCTATATGAATTGAATTCGTTATCTGTCTATTCAGAGTAAAACGCGCAGTTTGTTTTTAAAGATGAAAAAACAGGCATTTGCTTTTAGATTCGAATCGCGGAGATTTCAGCCGGCGTACGACCGAAACACTTTAATAAATTTCACTTAAAGCCCGGCTTTTTCGCACCTGGCCGGTGTTTTAGAGGAAATTTACCGCGTCTTTGTTAGCGGGCTGCACGTCTGTTAATTCGTTTACTCTTTGCGAGGCCAATGGGGCTTTTCTCGCAATTAGCCACAATTAAGATACTCCGTAAGGAAATGCCTGGGGGATTCTTGCCGTATCGACGCCGTCGCTGTCGATTAGAGCAGCGCTTCCTAACCTTTTCCGGGTACCTGGCATTTTGTCTTGGATAAGAAATTTTCTAACGTTTTTTGCTTAATGTCTTTAATATTTTATGCTAATAGTTAATATCGGACGTCTTTTTACACTCAAATAGTATTTTTTATTAATATACGGAGAGACGTAAAATGTAAATAGCATATTTAAACTTACCTACGTTAATAGTTAATATACATGTGTATAGTAAGTTTTGATATTTACTTTAATAAATGAATCGCTAACTCTATGCTTCATTAGATCCATTCATTCATTAGACACTATTATTTTTGATAACACATCTGTAAAAACAGTTTCCAACAAACTATTAACTTTAGTTCATGAATCTTGCTTGATTAGGTAGACATGTTTCGTATTATTAAACAGTTACACGTTGCGGTTGCTAAAAGTTCCCGTTTGGAACTATTCACTATAGTTTATGAATCACTGGCCCGCTTGATTCGATAGCCGTGTTGAAATAGTCGTAAATACTTGGCGGTCCGATGCCGCGACTGTTAACTGAACAAGTTCTCGGCCGTTTAGTGGTTATTTAGTGTCGATTGTTGGCTCTATGACATTGGAATTCCTTAAATGGTTAGCTTTTAGTTTGCTTCATAACTGCCATAATTGGACGGCGTTAAGTGCTATGTAGTTAGATAATTCTAAATCCAACAAATAGGACAGAAGTCATGGTTAATAGAAAGTAATATACCGTGACAAATATACGTAGATATTTAAGAACCTAAATGCCTATATATTACTATAGGTTTTAGAAGAAATATTTTTTTATATTCTACCAAGAAGTAGAAAACGAGCATGCAGTCCACTTGTTGGTAAGTGGCCACTTTGGTGTCGCCGGAGTCGAACCACATAGGGCTCGACCACCTTTAAAAAATTCAGTACAGGTCACAAAAGGATTGACTACAGTGACCCCTGAATACATAATATCTTCCTGTTTTAATTAGATATTATTTTTTAAAAAATCTGTCATTTCTAAGAAAATTATTAATATTGCTAAATTACAAAGATGCACAGAAACATATTTTAGTGTTTATTTAAATTTATTACATGGATTGCGTCATTTTATAATAATAAACTTATCATCATTATCCCCTTAACAGGCCTATTCATAAGGCCCAAAGAAACTGTCATTAATCTATGAATAGCAACTTAAAGCGTCAGAGTAGGCACTTACGATACCGATCACAATGGCCCAATAAGAGGGCCCAATTGAATTTTATCACAGATAAAAAAGCTGCTATTTTATCTGTGGCCCTCTTTGTCCTTATCTCGTTTAGTTGAATTACTAGTTACTAGATTCTTGATGTTTATTTTTTATCACATTATTTATCTTATTCAATATTTGGTCAACATAGAGGTGGCAAAGAAAACGTCGTTTAAATGTAATATTAGTATGTAATAGGTTTCGAACTTTGCAATATTTTTGCTGTTATTTTTCGTTCTACTACGATGAGCTATGTTATATGGTTTGTAGGTGACAGACCGAGAACTTTCTTGTTTTGAGAGTGGAGTCTTTGTTTGGAGAGTGGAGATATACATATAAGGTTGTAATGTTTCCGTGTATTTGGGGGTGAGGCACATATTGGTTCAAAATTAGTCCTTAGGGCTATGAATGTATTTCTTCTTCACCTTAGACAGACTTAGCTGTAGTTCTATTACGTGTAATTACAAAAGTGTATGGATGACAAACACCTCTTACAAGCCACGCTTGATAGGTTCTTTAATCCCATAAAAAAGAAGAATTAAATATGCCTACCACGTTACATATGAGTATATCTTAAGTAAACCTTCGGTCATAAATAAATGAGACGGGTGCAAACCAATTAATTCCTCCGATTTCACTTTCTTTAAATGTCCACATGAGGAATAAGATCGAAATGACAATTCGAAGCTCAGTGACCGCTCGCATTTGTCGTAACGTTATCTCATATTCTGGTGATCGATAGGGACGGGCGTTATAATTAAACTCGATAACATCGACATGTAACGCGCCGCTGTTGCTGTTACTGTTATCAATAGCTGGGTGGTCGACCACCCGCGGACTTGCGCAAGCGCATCACGACACGACCGTTACCTAAATTAAGTGGGCATTAGCATGTCGTTGAAACAATGGCCCGATTCACTTTAGGGATCGGTCCGTTTTGATTGTGGTTCGTTTACGTTAAGTGTGAGATTACTTTTATTAATATGGAACTCGGAGTGGTTATAGGGCAATAGCCAAAGATCACTTTGAAAAAAAAAAGATATTCTATGTAGGTATCATAAGTAGGTATCATAAGGAACAGTCAAGAATTTTACATAAATTAATCTGGATTTGTCTTTCTGTCAGGAAACAATATAATGTCAGAGAACATAATATATGACAATCAAATGACGACCCGGAAGGCGTAATGGTTAACACGCCGGAGCGCTAATCCGAGGGTCCTGGGTTCGATTCCCAGCGAGGCGGAAATTTGAATGA
>DWPV01000653.1:0-26369 GCA_018251915.1 Urbanus proteus proteus | reverse complement strand
GGACAGACGGACAGACAGCGGAGGCTTAGTAATAGGGTTCCATTTTTACCCTTTGGGTATGGAACCCTAAAAATACACAATATATGAAAGTTTAAAAACACAAGCCATCATATTTCTACATAGAATAAAAATCGAAGTTAACAATTTCCACAGTGTCTCAAACAGCAATGAGGAGCCATTCCGAAGCGGGTCACGTACAGCGTCGACGTTGTGGGATACGAGTTGCATTTGACCACGATTGGATAAAGAAGAACGGTTGTAAATACATTGAATTTATACAACGTTTTAACTTTGTTGACTGTGCTATGAACAGTGGACTACTAAGGAACTTAGCGAAGTTGGTCCCGCTGCACATGAATTGTTACTACTTTGATAACTAGAAATATGAATTATGGAATATATCGGGTAATATAGATTGACTAATAAAAATAAAACAGGTAAACTACATTTGATGGATCGAATATGTTCTATTGACGTTATGTATAGGTATTACACTGGCCATGTAATAGACTAACCAAGTTATTTCAGGCGACGTGAATAATATTCTTCCTGAAATATATATTTTTATAAAATATAAAACTATTTACTTATTTGAATTTATTGCCAAACTCACCTAACTTTACTTTCTTAAAATATTTTAAAAAAAGCTTTTAAAACTAAACCTTTTTAAAAAAGGTATGAAAATGACGGTTAAAATATCCAATAAATAAATATCCAAATTAACAGATACTGTCGTAAGCCACATTAGCCCCTTCTTACCCCACTCACGTACATCATTGTGTGGAGTTGCCATTGACCACGACTAAATAACGACGAGTCATTGTAAATAAAGTGAATTATTTTACAACTTTCAGCTTTATTTGCTGTGATTGCATGTTTAACTGTTATTATGAAGTATGAATATTTTGTTGTAAACGGCGTCGCAAACTACGTTAGCCTCTTCGCACCCCACTCACGTATAGCGACGTAGTGAAGGATGCAGTTGACCAAAATTCTGAATAACGAGTTGTTATAAATAAAGTTAATTATTTTACAACTTTCAGCTCTATTTGCTGTGCTGTGATTGCATGTTTAACTGTTGGATGGATGAATACTTTGTAAACGTTAGTGTCGCAAGCTACGTTACACCCTTCGCACCCCAATCACGTACAGCAACGTAGTGGAACGCTGCAATTGACCAGCATTCTGAATAATGAGCGGTTGTAAATAGACTGAATTATTTTACAACGTTCAAATTTATTTTCTGTGCTGTGATTGCATGTTTAACTGTTATCATAAAGTATGAATATTTTGGATGGATACTTTGTAGAAGCTAGTGTCGCAATCTATGTTACACCCTTCACATCCCAATCACGTATAGCGACGTAGTGGAAAGCTGCAATTGATCAGCATTGTGAATAACGGATGGTTGTAAATGAACTGTATTATTTTACTACGTTCAGCTTTATTTGCTGTGCAGTGATTTAAGTACGAATATTTTGTAGTCACTAGTGTCGCAAGCTACCTTAGTCCTTTCGCATGAGACTCACGTACAACGACAAAAAGGAAAGCTGAAGTTGACCACCATTCTGAATAACGACGAGTGGTAGTAAATAAAGTGAATTATTTTACAACGTTCAGCTTAACTTTGACGGCCCAGATGGCGCAATGGTTAACACGCCGGACCGCTAATCCAAGAGACCTGGGTTCGATCCCCAGCGAGGCGGAAATTTGAATGATAAGTTTAAATTTCCGTACATGGTCTGGGTGTGTGTCTTTGTCACAGGGAATCCTAGTGTGGGGCTATGAGTGCGAAGCGTTATTTATTATTTTCTATGCTGTGATTGCATATTTAGCTGTTATCATGAAGTATGAATATTTTGAATGAATGGTTCAATATTTTGTAGAAACTGGTGTCGCAAGCTACGTTACACCCTTCGCACCCCAATCACGTACAGCAACGGCGAGCGGTTGTAAATAAACTGAATTATTTTATAACGTTTAGCTCTATTTGCTTTGCTGTGATTGCATGTTTAACTGTTACCATGAAGTACGAACATTTTGTACAAACTAGTGTCGCAAACTTAGATCGTTTGCACCTCACTTATATTGTAATCATCAGTTTTAAATATTTTGTGAAATATATCTTTTCTTAGTCGCATTCTTCATTGAAATGCAAGCCAATACGACCATAAAAATCAAAATTAAAATCAAAAATAGTTTGTTCAAAGTCGATTATTGACAACAATTATTTTTGAATATAATTTTTCTTCTGTACCACCACTTCGTAAGGTATGACAGAGAACGAACTATTACAATTACATAATGCAAGAGCGAGATAACCAACACTATCACAATGCGATTTTTCTTGTATAAGCTGGTAAGTCACGCACACATTTACAAAACGCAAGCAGTTTTTTAATGAGTAGGGTGTATCTATCTAAATCTTTGGCTACACCCATATTATAAAAATTGCATCACCAGAGGAGTCAATAAACCGGCTTTTCCTAGTTCAATAAACCAATATGCAATAAATCTGCTTCAAAGCAGTATCCGGGTTGTATGATATTCAGGTCACGTGGCAACTGTCGATAGCTGCTAATTGTTCCCGCGAGTCCGGGATCCGCGGGATATATTGCGTTAACTCGGTTATTATAATTTGGTTTCATGTTGCTTTGGTTATTAGTTTTGTTGTACGAGTTATTTGGTATGAAGAATGTTTACTTTATTTATTCGTGACTTTTTCCGCGTTATTTGTAAGAGAAGCATTTCTTAATATCCCTCATTTTTAAGTGACAATTCTATACGTAGTGTATAATTCTAATATTTGTTGATGCTAATACCTAATTCTTGTATGTGCTTCTTTTTAATAAACTTTATAAAAAATTTAAAAGTAAAATCACTATCACTACATAGTATAAAACAAAGTCACTCTCCGCTTTCTATGCCTAGGTATGTGTGCTTAGATCTTTTAAACTAAGCAATGGATTTTCATGCGGTTTTCTTAATAGATAGAGTGATTTAATGTTGCCAAGCCGCGGGTAAAAACTAGTATTCAATATAGTACAATAACAATATTTTAATATAACAAACATACAAACTTTCCTATTTATTAAAAATCAGATTCATAATATTACTTTGTGAGTATTATACTTTATGTTAAAAGACTAATTTCGTAAACGCGTGTAAAACATCACGCTTAGCTATTGGTATTAAAAAATAGAATCAGAAATATATTTTTGAGCAAAAGCAAGTGTGATGAGGATCTCCAATCCAGACAAATTAACCACAGCGTAAGCGGATTATTCCACCAATGGTAGGCAAAGCCGTAACGAAATTTCTATGCCACGGATCTGAAAAATGGAGTTCAAAAATGGAATACAGAACGAACAAAATCCTGTCTTTTCAAAACACGAGAGAAAATAATGATCGTTTGAAACGAACGGCGGAAGACAAATAAAGGCGATGGAAAGACGAACAATGAAAGCTGACATTGGTTGGAGAACCATAGGATTATTATACATAGAAAAAATGAGCCAGTCTTAAATGTCTCCATCGAATAAAAGAGATAGCAAATGAGGCTACCTAATCTTATAAAACGATTAGACAAAGATAAGTATAGGTATCTCATCTTCTCTCTTTTACTATTTGTTGGACACTTGCAATCACAACGCCTGCGTATGGCCTTGCTACTCTATTTATAATAGTTCTATGTCTGTGAAACGCGAACGTGTCAGCTAAGATTGGTGTAGGAAAGACTATCCATCACTTAACGTTAAGTTTTTGTAATGAAAAGCAAAGTATAGAAGTTTGAGATTGATTCAATTAGTTTTTGAATAAGTAGTTGAATATCCATTATATTTTTATAATTCAGGAAATCTTTATTTGATATTTCCATTTTAGAAATTGTTCTAATGTAAAAAGAAAAAAATATGTAGTTAACATAAAGTAAAATTATAGCACCAATATTGAAATCAAAATTAGAACTGAAATTGGTTCAGAAGTTTTTCGGTTTCGATTTTTCGGTTCAGATATCAAAACATTTCTTTAACAGATATAAAGAGAGAGCTCTTACTTAACTCGATTGAACCCTAACACATTGTACAAGAATACAAGAGCGATTGTTTTTGTACTTCAAACTGCATCCGACATGTCCATGCGATTTGTTAGCGACGCGCGAAACGGTTCGAAACTGCATGCGTCATTGCATATGACAGTGATTTGTGACGTTGGGATTTTAAGCTAAATATCAGGATTTGTTCCTATAGTTGTACGTGGATTTATGTTCGATAAACTAGCGATAACAGTCGTAGCCAGAGCTGCTATGTCTAGTTTCAAGAGAAGAAAGACAAATTCGAGGCGTAAAAAATGTATTACCTATAACACTTTGCTTGGAGTGTAATGCAATGTTTCGGAAGGTAGAATAGTTCGTCTAGGACAGCCATTCTCAAAGTTCTGGAGCTCTGCAAAACATTGACGGGGGCTCCGCGAGAATACTCGCATTAGATTTTTTTTATTATAGTATACACTTACACTGTAACATGATAACCCATTATAAAATGAATGCACGTAACTTTTACGTTTATTTTGGGACTCCGTTAAAAAATAGCTTTTCAATAGGGCTCCGCCACCAAAACAGTTTGAGAACCACTGGTCTGGGAAATTACCACCGAGGCATATATTTCAAGCGTAAAGAGTTCCTTACTTTTTTGTATAAGGATGTAGAAGCTTAATATAATTGGTATAATGATATTAACGGTTCTATCTAAGGGAGTCAGTAAATCATCAATGAATTGTTTCTCCCGAGGACGAATGTGATCTCTTATGATTATAATCCACACTTATACACCGAAATACACCAACTGCTTCAAGCTACAAATATGAGGGTACCTCCCTAAACCAACCATATTATATCACCTTGCCAAACAAAACTTGTGCAATGAACCTACAAGGTGATTTGCGGTGCCAGTGCTATAGTTTGTGTGTCCACGTAATATGTCAGCTGCCAGTCTGACAGCTGACTAGTAGCGTTAAACTAATCACTGACTCAGCGGTTTCAGTTTACGTTCTGCCAATAAATGGTTCTGGCTAAAACGTTGCTGAATAAAACAAACTACATGTTTTATATTTTGAAGCAAGCGTTGCACCGCTAGGTTATGTCGGGTCCATTGATCAAAGTTAATCAACATCGCGGTGAGCAGTTAGATTGGATATTGGCTAAACACGCACGTGACTGTATATAAATGGAAACTCCGAGCCATCAGTCTCATTTGTTATTTAACTAGTTCCAGGCATCCATCTTTGAGGTCCACTGCAGGACATAGGACTTAACTGATGAGGGTTTTAATTTCACAAATAAGTGTAGAAACTCTCACTTAATACTCCACATGTTAGACAAATTATAAAACCTTATTAGTTTATGTTTTTATTACGTAATGAACCTGTATTACATACGGTGATTTGCGGTGCCAGTACTATAGTTTGTGTCCACATAATATGTCAGCTGTCAGTCTGACAGGTGACTAGTTGCGCTAAACCAATCACTGACTCAGCGGTTTCAGTTTACGTTCTGCCAATAAATGGTTCTGACTAAAACGTTGCTGAATAAAACAAAATATTTAAGCTTACTAAGCGTCACGGTTTGTACAGATTGAATTGGTCAAAGGTACGCGGTCAACTGTTTGATAGGTGACCGTTTATGGCTAAATTTCTAAGAGTGCCTAAATTACCCCGTATATATCTAAACTGGTCTACAATGTTAAGCAACTTCCGGGACGATCGCTAGATGGATGAGTGTCCGCAAGTGGCCAAAATTCACACCCAAATCCCTGTTTTAGAGGACGCTTCAAGCCTTCCTTCAATCCATCTATTATTTCCAAGAGGTGTACTGTAAGATAAAACTTTCAACCTTTTTAAAAAAGTAGTTTTTAGGGATTTTTATCTATACAAATAAATAAAATTGAAACGTCTATTTGTGATTTCAAATTAAAAAAAATCATTCAATGCATATAAAAGTACACACAATACCTATAGCGAAAATGCAATTAAAAAAATTGTCTGTCTGTTTGATTAAGATAATCTTTTAAACGGCTAGACCGATTGTGACGGAGCTTTCATTGGAAGATAGCTGAAGGTCTAAGACGTAACATAGGCTAGTTTGATTTTAGAAAAATCCATTAGCGCGCGCTCCATGTACATGAGCGCGCCGTGGCAAGAGAGCGGGATGACATTTATGTTCAGATATGTATTCTTTTTTACTTTTTAAACGCAGGTGAACCTGCCAGGAACAGCTACTAACATAATAAAAATTCACGCGTGGACACGATGATTTGCGGAGTCGATGCTATAGTATGCTTGTCCACGCAATATTTCAGCTGTCAGACAGCTAACGAGTTGCGCTAAACCAATCACTGACTCAGCGGATTCAGTTTACGTTCTGCCAATAAATGGATCTGGCTAAAACGTTACTGAATAAAACAAAACATTTTACGCTTACGAAGCGAGCGGCACCTCAGTTTGTTTTTTTAGATTGATTTGGTCACAGTAACGTCGCGCGTAATTGTCTGAGTGACCGGTATTAATTAATATTACGCGTTTCTTTTCTTTAGGATATTTCAGACTTGGATATACTGTGGACTGACGGGCCATCTAATGGATAATAGTCATCGTTGCCTATGTACATTTGTAACATCAGAGGAGTCGCCAATGCATCGCCTGCTTTGAAAAAAAGCTCTTTTTACACTTTATTTATTATTTTACACGTTATTTATTACATTGCATATACGTCTTTACCTTACAAAAAAGAGCAATAAATGGTCTGCGCTGTATTTAGTTATGGTCTCCATAACTAAACACCTTCCGAAGTGGAGGTAGAGAAAAATTTTGACGTTCTATGACGAATCTACTTTGACTAAAATATTTTTATTTTAACTTTGATTATAAGATCCGTATGGTGGATTACCCTCACTGCTGGATTACCAGTACCTACTGGTGAAGGTTTATGCCATTAGTCATTGCACTTGGCATGCGCGTTGATGCAATGGGTGTTCATAATACACAGGACGACGTTACTGTCAATCTCGTGGATTTTGTTCCTTTTGCGCCTTTTATTACATCTCAGCACGTGTCTCAGTACTGTAGCTATACAAACAAACTATATTATTACAAACCAACAGCACGTGTCTCAGTACTGTAGCTATACAAATTGAGGTGTCTGTTTGTGATTTCAAAATAACTTCTTTTTACTAATGCATATGAAAGTATACACGATACCTATAACTAGTCTGTCTGTCTGTCAGTCTGTTTGGCTGAGATAATCTTCTCAACGGCTGGACCGATTTTGTACGGATTTTGTACGTACTGGAAGATAGCTAAAGATCTACTTTAAATTTTGAAAAAAGCATTAGCGTGCACTCCACGCGCATGCGGAACCCCTCACGGAAGAACGCGATTTCTGTTATGTTTAAATATGTATTCCTTTTTACTTTCAAACGCGTGTGAAACCGCGAGCATCAGCTAGTACGTACATATAACTGGGCAACAGTAAGACTGTTACCCTTGTGGCTAATAACCTATGTCCTAATTCTGTCCTAGCATCGCGCGCCACAGTACATTAATCCACTTTACTCTGCAAAAATCCTTGATACACACCGCCAAAGGATCACTGACCGGTAAAACCTTAAGCTAGGGTCATACACTCCCTTTGCATGTGGTACTGTTTTTGTCTTTGTGAGTACTTTATGGAATTTTTGACCTGATACATCTTTTTCGTCGTAAAAGTTAAAACTTAAGATTCATTGCGCTTTTGATTGTTTTAACTGATCAAATAAGAAAACAGCAATCAACGTCTATTGTGGCATCGGTTATCATATCGGTCAGTCACTCGGTGGGTTCCAGTTTTGATCACCGGACAAACAGATATCTGATTTTTGTTCTGCATATGGATTTTTTTGTGTCTTTGTATTTGTCCATGATACTCGCGATACTGGACAAACCCTAGAGTAGTACTAATAGTGTAGAAAACGTTTAAATCAAAAATCAATATTTCAAACGTTATAATCAAAAATACTTTCATCAAAGTAGATTCTTTACAAGAATTCTTTTTGAACGTCGATAAAATAATTTTTTCACTACCACCACTTCGAAAGGTATTTAGCTACGGAGAAGAAGTTATTATTACTAATTGTTACAATTTTATGATTATGTGATGCCACCGCATTCGCATTTCAAATAATTCTAACATTTAACATAAAATGCATATTCTCAACCATACAGCACCTTTAATAACGGAACTGTTCCATCTTATTTACGTTCAGCTCGAAAATTGTTGCTTTAAGGTACAAATAGGCTCGCCCACAAAGAGACGTCTAAAATAAACCAACAATATTACCTCAAAACCGAAATTTCGCGTTTACATTTGTATAGCGGCCATGCAAACATTATGTACTACCGTATTATGTATGTGGTATGATGAAAGAAAACACGGTGAATGTCATAGTTGAATAACTTGGAGCAATCCATCATGGACCTGACCTTTAGCCCTTCTCGGAGTTAGACAATGAGTATTTGTGAAACGGAACAGAAATAATAAGTTGATTTAAATGTACATAGGGCAGACTATTTTATTAATGACAAGCTGATCCCCGCGGTTTCACCCGCGTTTAAAAGGTTAAAAAAACATACATATTTAAACATAAATGACATCCCGCTCTCCCGCGACGGCGCGCGCATGCGCGTGGAGCGCGCGTTAATGGATTCTTCAAAAAATAATGTAGCTTATGTTATGCCTTAGACCTTCAGCTATCTCCCAGTTAAAGTCACGTCAAAATCAGTTTAGTCGTTTAGAAGATTACCTCAGCCAAACAGACAGACAGATAATATTTTTTTGTTATAGGTATCGTGTATACTTTCATATGCTAAACTAAAACATTGTTATTTTGAAATCACACACAGACACTTCAATTTTATTTATTTGTATGCATGGTTTCGTATTTAAACTACGACAATTCCACCACACGATACTAAAGGTGGTAGAAACCTTATGATTCGACTCCGGTGGCACCGCGGTCATATCAATTACTACCTCACATAGGCAGTGTCAAGCACTGCAGTGTTCTGGCTTCAAGGATGTGGTAAGGAAGATATGATTATCCAAGGCGTTTTAACCGTAATTTTCCGGAGACAAACTGAATAGTTCCTTCGAGTTTATCTTACCTCTATCCATGCATCAGTCCATTAAAGCTCTCTGCTGGAGAAAGGAAACACAAAAAATAGTAATACATAGATTCTGTCTCCAATTCATCCATCTTACCTACTATAAAAATAAGTCTAGATACACGGCAACTCCACCAAATCGAGCAAAATACTTATCTCACTATAACTATACATTAAAAACAAAATAATAAAAGCAACCGAGCGGCACCCACCGTTACAAGTTCAACCACGATTTATTAAGTAATTAACCTCCACGGCGAGTTGTTCATAATTTTAATTTATCTGAAAGTCGCCGCGTGCTTCCGACATCTTACCGAACTTGAATTTGTTGCAGTTTAATGTTTTCCGCAAGGTATATTTCAAATTTAATATCGTATACTTTCACCGAAGTTTATATTGAAGTTAAACATAATCGAATGATATTCTTCACACAATTCATATTCTTAAGAGTATCCTCGTTAAGAGCCGTTACCGGTCTGATGGGTCCCGGGTTTAATTCCCGGTCAAATCAAAAATCAAAATCAAAAATATTTTATGCAAAGTAGATTCTTTACAAGAATTATTTTTGAACGTCAATAATATTATTTTTTCACTACTACCACTTCGGAAGGTTTTTTTTAATTTCACAATAGGCTTACGTTTGACTGCGATCTTACTTGTAGAGAAAAAGGAATCTGTTTAGTTATGGAGAAAAAGCGGCGCAAGAAACTCCATAACACACATCTTTAAAAAAAAGTTTCAGTTACAATGGGATCTTACTCTAAGAACATGTGGAACTGGAGCTACATAAGACCATACATTTTTATCGGTCAAATAACCTGACAGATATCTGAATTATGAATTTAGGTTTCTGTTCTGGGTCTGGGTGTTTGTTTATTCGTCTTTGTGTGGCTATGGCACAAACGACACAGGAAAAAAACCTACTGTGTGGCTTTAAGAGTATACGAGTAAAGCGTGTGTGTAATACGTTTTCTACCCCTGAAAAAAGATTGAAAATTATAAGTACTTAATCATACCGTTTCCATTACCCAAAACAACGTGTAAAACCTGTGTATCTAATTAAATACCTTTTTTAACAATACGAGCCATTTTGTTTCGTCTTGGCAAGATTTTTAGATTAAATATTTTTGCTATTTCACTTCTGAAAGTTGTTTTTGACAATATTTTAAGGTTTAGGGATGTTTTCTTTTTCAAAAACTTACGACATCATGTCAGCCACATGCTTACTGACTTACATAAAAACTAGTAATAATTTAGGCCACAAACCGCCCAAAGGCAACCTTGGAGTCACGCGAAGTGGAGCCGAAATAGCGCAAGAAATTGGATTTTCTTATTGGAAGACGATTCGTAATTTTATGGCGTACTTAAGCGCTGGATTTATGGAGCTGTTTAGGAAAAACTGGAGGTCAAGAGTTCACGTAGAAGGTGAATAGAGAGGTTATTAAGTAGTTTTTATTATTGAGTACTGAGAGAAAATGCCGGTCTTACATTCAGACAGAGTGTCCCAGGTCTGATTCCCAGCTTGAATTTCGAGAGATAAATTTAGATTTCTATTTTAAAGCTTGGTGTGTTTCATGATACTTTTAACCAAGATTTTAATGGTAAATGGAAACTCCTCCCTTAGGCATTTATAATTACTTCTAAATGGATCTAATGGACTATCTAAGGACCAAATTAAATTAAAAAGTAAATTGCAACGCGGGTCAGTTTTTTTTTCTGTAAGCGAAAATAGTACTTAACATTGTTATGATAAATAAGTAATTCGTGTACATTTATGTTAACAACAATGAAAAAATTAAACTCACTTTTTACTTATTACTTTTTGGAATTAACACACAGATTTTCAATAAATAATTAATACTTCTCTTTTAGTCCCTAGTCCTAGTTGAAGCCACGAAAATATTATGTTTTTACGAACGCAAACCAATATTCTAAATCCTACTCTATTTGATTACATAAAACATATCGCAGCGTATCAATAAAACCTCATGATTTCCAAATCACATACTAAAAAATACATAAAATACACAGTTAACCCACATATTTCCAATTAAATATTACCGTATCATATCTGTGACCGAAATACCAGAACAATGGTATGAGATAAAATGCTATGACGTTATTACCAATACAAGCTTCATTTTAATCAATGCGGTCTATTTAAAGTTTATCAGGTGATTATTATATGAAGTGATGATTGATATAAACGATGATTATTTCAAAGCAAATAAGCCTTTCGTATATTTTTTTCAAATTCAAGGAGTCTAGCTTGATCCGCAGTTATACCTGCGATTAGGAAGTGCAAGGGATACATACATGTTTAAACATAACTATTCAATAGCCTGCTCTCCCGCGACGGCGCGGCGGCCGCGTGCGCGTGAAGCGCGCAATAATACGTTTTAAAAAAATAAAATAACTTACGTCTCGCCTTAGCCCTTCAACTATATTCCAGAGAAAGTGATGTCAAAATGGGTTCGTAATTATTGTATTTTTCTTATTTTTTATATTTTTGTTATTTTAACGGTACCTGTATACTTTTATATGCATTTAGTAAAAACTGTTACAGTGACATCACAAAAATACACTTCAATTTTATTCATTCGTATAGAATAGATGATTGCAATTACCACGAATTCCTTAACGCTAAACATTATACCATCGAATACAGATTTGGTATTATCTTTTATTCAAATGAAATCCTTTACGGAATATTTTTAAGTCCATAAAGTCTATCAATACTTCGTAGATGTTTCATTATAGAGCCGTGAAAGGAACTCCACAGCTCGCATTTTTTTAAAGTGTCATAAAAATTTCAACTTAAGTTAAGAGATCATATGGACTGGAGTTACAATAACGCAAGTTAAGTTATATTTAACAGGAAACGATATCTTTAGGTTCTATTATCCAAACCCTGCTCCGTATATCAGAATAACTTAACAGCATAGCAGACTATGACCCGACGAAGTAGGTCGTAGTTTAAAATACCGACGCCTTATCTAGGCCGCCTCTATTGGTCAACTGTCCTATAAATGTCGTGTCCCACTACGATATAGGTAGATTATACTACACTGACTAAGTTATCGTCGTCAACCCATTATTGTCTCACTGCTGGACACGGGTCTCCTATCGTAATGAGAGGGATTTAGGCCTTAGTCCACCGCGTTAACCGCGAATTGGTGGGCTTCACACACCTTTGAGAAATTTTAAGAAATCTCAGATGTACAGCTTTCCTCACGATGTTTTCCTTCACCGTTAAAACAAGTAATAATTAATCTCTAATACGCACATAAATCAGACGTGCCCGAGGTTTGAACCTCGGAACCCCCCATTGAAGGACCAAGTTTCACTTATTAGGCTATTACTGCTGACTAAGTTATACTTACACTATATATTCAAGAATTTATACGGTATAGAAGGCTTCGAAGGTGGTACAATCATTCAAGGTTCGACTTCGGCGGCACCACCACCACTATACATAATAAAATATGATTGGCATACGAGTATTTATATTTTTAATAATAAAAAAATGACAACATTTTTTACTTTCGTTTTTCACGATATAATACATTAAAAATATCAAATTATCTATTAAAACATAATATATTATTCTTCATGATATATTTCTTATATTATTACAATTACTTATATCATAAAATTATAAGATGAATAATATTATAAATGAATAATAAATGATACCAATGTTACAAAAAGATCCTCTAATCTTATTTATATAACAAACTTTTTACTTCCTATCTCGTAGCAAGTTATATCATTAAAATGCGAAATTCGCTTTGGATTTCCCTCCGGGATTTTCCTCCTGAGTGAATTGTCAGCAAGGAAATTGGAAATGAAACTACGAAATTTGCCTCCGGGTGACCGCGGGCTCTAGTTGATGCGAACTGTCGCGATAGTTAATGTTGCTCAATACGAATTTGCTACATTGAAACTGCTTGGGGCAAATTTACTTGTTTGGTTAATTGGGTTAGTGACTAAATATAATCCACTTAAGATAGTATATATGCGATTGCTGATAGATATTTTATATGTATGTTTGTGTTTTATATTCTTTTATATGATGCAGTCCACGTATGGTAAGTGGCCACTGCTGCCCATGGACATGTGTAATCAGCCCCAGATAAGATCAAGGTTCTATGTGAGGTTGACCACAGATGCGTTGCTACCCCTGAGGACTGCGTTGGAACGCCTCGGATAAGTATGTTTCCCTTACCACACCCTTCTAACCAGAATACAACAGCGCTACACTGCTATTATGAGGCAGAAATAGGTGTGGCGGTGGTGAACTACATATGTAAGTTCTACCACCTTTAAAATAACTTTTTAATATTTTGACAGTTAATTTCATGGATTGTAAATTTTATTTAATTAAAATTTTTAAATTTTTTTTGAGTATAAAAGAAAAGTAACTTGTCACATTTAGTGAATGAAAGGTGGGGATTCCATAGCATAAAAAAGTTTTTCACAATTGTAGTGCAAAAAAATGTACAACGGCAAGTGAACATCAAAGAGTTACTTATAAAAGAGTAGTAATAATTTAGTCCATAATCTACTTTGAGTGTTGATTATTACAATTCACGCACCTCTTAGAACAGTGGTAGGCGTCAGGCGTATATCTCCTCGCGAAATTTCCCTTTGCCGTTGGAATGAGTGATAATTTATTTATACCGTACCTTTGCACAAACGTTATGAGCCTTAAAAGTAAATATAAAACAGGTAAACGAGGCGTCTGTGAATAATTACCATGTAACATTCACAAATGAATAAAATTATCTGCCTTCTTCGTAGAGCGTGCTACGAAAGAGCTACGGTGCTACGACTGCTACGTAATGCTACGGTTATTCTGATGTAGATCACCAAACAAATTTAAATTTAAACACTCGGATAATTTATTTATAATGTAATTAGTAATACAACTATATCTGTGTCTTTGTGTTATAAGCAAAAAAAGTCTAATAAAAAATGAAACATTGAAAGTGAATAGTTACATTTTTTGTTGTTGTTATTTAATTACTATGTTAATTATTAGGATCTAACATAATCATATTAATAATATTGAAAATATACCAAAAGGCAAAATTCAGAGTCAAAATTGTATTTATAGAACATTTTACACACAACTTTAATTTGTACTATTGTAACTAAACTGTTGAGTTTTACTATATTCTAAACGTATACAAATGTACAAAACCACTGAATATATTTATATCCGAAATTGCCTTGTAGCACAACTCTACAAATTTACAGAACGCTACGAGCAGTCTACGATTCGCTACGAAAGCGCTACGCAAATAGCTACGTAAGAGCCAAGTAATGTTTGCTACACAATACAGCATGTTTGATTAGAAGGTCAAAATAACATCTGCATTTCGTTTTATTTACATAAAAGAACTGATTGTACTGGAGCATTGTACTTTTTTAAGACCTGCAATCTCGATTGAATAGTTGCCAATATTGGTCACAGGTGTGTTGGTATTATTTACTAAATTGAAACACTCTGTATAATATGACATATATTAAAATGCATTTTCATTACAAATACGATTTTTTTTAATATATGCTTTTACTATGTATGTTTAAGACCTAAATATAATATCGCTGAATATATATTTAACGTATTGTTACGTCACAATGAAAAAAATGAGCATACTGTATGTAGCACGATTTTCAAATTATAACTTGCAACAAAAAATAACAGCTCTCAAAGTTTCAAAACTTGGATGGTGGTGTATTTGACGTTTAACAAATAAGTTCTCAAAGAAACCAAAGTTACTTCGAAACTTCTGAAACAAGGATTGTCTGTGAAGATAAAAAAGATAAATTTTATCCTTAAACTGTTGGCTATTTTAGAATGTTTCACGAAAAAACCATTTTTTGTAAAAAAAAAGTAGAAAAATTGTCCAAAAAAGCTTTTCTTGAAAACCGCTAATGCATTTGTCTCCTCTGGTGTTGTAAATGTTTGAAAGCGATGGTGACCACTTTCAATCAGATAGCCGGTCTACCTTATCTAGAGGTACAAAAAAAAAATACACTCAAAAGTTTATTTTGAGATTTTTATAAACCACGTTATTTTTTTCATATCAACTTTTTGATATCACATTCATAAGTACCCATTTAGTACGTTTTTAAAATAACACTTAAACATACTATATTTCAAACTGACACGTTGACCATTCAGTTCCTAAAAAATCAACAAAACTGATTGGCTACCGGATCGACCCACGGAACCCTCGCGGCCTGTCTAGTGGGAAATCGAGAATGAAATGGAAACTTCAAAATGTTCCCGCACGACCGCCATGACAGACACCGGATAATTGGATCCAACTCGAAATTATATTTTGTGTGTCACGTTTCATATTCTAGATATTTTTACGAAAAAAATATAAGTGCTAGAAGCAGTAAGTGTAGTTGAAGGGAATGGTACCATCGTAGAGGTACGGTAGAAATAAAAAAATGTGTAGACTTATTATATCATAATTCTTTTAATCGTAGATATCTATATAGTTAATATATTTACACATAACAAATCATAGGCACTATACCTAAGACTACGTAATAATATTGCTCTTATTATGTAGAAATTTTATGTCAAGTTACTGTATGAATTTTAGGTCGCTGGTTTGTGAATTAGTAATGACAATGTAGATGATAACAATATATAAATACCTCAATCTTCCGTGCAATCCCTTGGCTACCAGTCAGCCTTATGTACTTCGCACTCCACTTATATTGGGTCCCGCGTCCCATCGCAAAATGAATATATGTAATAAAATTGTCCGTGACGAACTCCGAATTATGACTATTCTGTGTGTAACGTCCAAAACGTCAAGTATTTAAAAAAAATAGTTTTTTTTAATATTTCGGCCAGTCCGAAAACTAAACAGTTGCCATGCGTAACGAATAACATGTGACAATATGAATAGAAGCTAGTCTTTCCGTAACTGAGAAAAACTTCTCGTAACTTGGACCTAGCAGTGAAACCTAAAAACGCCCAGGTAGCACGTAAGCCTTCACTTCTATAACATATCAAACGCTTTCCGGATATTTTGAGCTGACCTAGTTAAACTGTCTGCACCAGCTATAAGTTATTTTGATATACTGGTCGAGTTGAGTTGAAAACTGGTACATGTTGTGGTTTAAACCGATATTTTTCCTCAAGAATTTAGGATTTATGAAGTTCATAGACATACACAAAGTATACAAGCACTCAGACAAAGAGTTTAAAAACGGTCAGAAATATAACCTAAGATTGTGGGTCAAATAAGAGTTATTGTCTCAGATAATAAAAATTATGTTAGTCACCGAAAGTAAAAAGTATGCAAAATTTTGTTAATTAAGCTGTTATTGCAGTTGGATTTAACTGATTTAAATTCCATCATTATGTTCCGTTATAAGGCATATTGCGAAGGCAAGTTAAAATATATTACTGCAATAATTATACACTTTATTGTACTCAGAAAATAGAACAATGAAATATACAATTTGAACAATACAGAAGCCAGTCTTATCGCTAAACAGCGATTTCTTCCATAAAATCTTACGATGTAGTTTAATTAGTTAAATTAAAGATAAAAAAATAAGAAGGGTGCCGATAGCAGATTAAGTTTAAATAATATTCAAGAGTATATGTACAACAAATCATAATGTTTGTATGTATATGTGACGAAAACCCAGTTGGTAAAAAGACAAGTTTAATTCAGTAAGAGCCGTTCCACAAGAAATATTCTCGCTTTGATGTCACGAGGTGCGATAAGGTCGCGAATGCAAAATATTCACTGAGTTATACAGCGATGTGATCACAGGGAATTAATATTGCATAACGTGTTTATACGTATATCTCTCTTAATATATGCGAATTTATCATATGAGTGTTTTAAAACTTGTCGATCTACGCGAACTCATTTTAATCTAAATTGTATGATCGTCATTAACCCATTAATATCCCACTGCTGGGCACGGGTCGCCTCTCATAGTGAAAGGGATTTAGGCCTTAGTCAACTGCGTTGGCCAAGTGTTAGAGTAGGATGTTGATCTCGAATAGCCCAATGTTTTTTTCCCGTGTGTTACATAACACCTTTCGCGCTCACGCATATCAAGCGCTGGTAAAATTGCTAACAATCTCGTGAAAGAAAGGCTTATATATACGAGTAAACTTCTTAAGGCAGATGAATACGTGAAAATCTAAAAAAATCTACAAATAAAAAGAAAAATATACCTTCGTGGCTTATTTAATCATTTACACAAAAAAGACAATCCCCAGAGAATGGTGCCAGAAACAAATATAAATTATGATATTTTGTTTCAATTCTGAGTTTGGATGTTTGTGTATTTGTATAAAACTCCTAGCGTAAAAAGTGTAAAAAGCGAATGAAACTGAAAATGAACAGTTTCTACTTTGTTCATGATCATAAATACTGGTAGATCAATATTAAAAAGTACTGGCTTGTAACATTTTAATTTCAACGAAGAGTTTAATATAATGCACAATAGAGAACCTTGCGTTTTGTCTCCGCAAGGTCTGTTCTTATTGTGTTTAAGAAATGGCAAGTTAGGTAGGGAAACAATACATTGAGTTTAAGGGAGAAAAAATATAAGGTATTTTATATTGTAATGCCAAAAAATAAAAAATATACTTCTTCTATAAGTTTTTTTGTAATAGTAAAATATTAAACGAGCATACGGTCCAACTGATAGTAAGTGGCCACTGCCAATCTATCATCAACCCTATATAAGATCAATTTTACATGAGGTTGAACACAGATGCGTTGCTACCTCTGAGGACTAACTTAGAACGCCTCGGATAAGTATGTCTTCCTTACCACACCCTTCAAGCCAGACCACAGCAGCGCATAACAATGCTGTTACTAGGCAGAAATAGACGTGACAGCGGTGCCGCCAGAGCCAAAAACAAAGGGTTCTACCACCTTTGAAAAAAGTGGACCACTTCTAAAAATTTACATAAATACAACTCAGAATACAAATAGAACGGTTCCAAAATACATCCGCTAAAATCGTAGATACAGATACCTTTACCAATAACATTCGTAAATCTGTTTTAATACAGATACAAATGTTTTACCATAACGGAGATTCCAGGAACACCCATAGTGCGTGGAGCAGTGGGAACGTGGCATCGAATACATTAATGAGGTTATGTGGAATTACGGATACAGATTTCGCTATATTTGCGAATGATTCAGCGTTTATACTCGTATTTATTCAATGTAAGTATAATGTTATATAAGAGCTAGTAGTATAATAATATTTTGTGCAATTCATTAATTCTCAGTAAATGAATAAATTATTTATTGATACGTTATATATTAATGCGTTTTAATATAATTTCACACTGTATAATTATAATCATTAAATAGTTGTATCTTTTTTTTCGGAATAAAAAGTACTCATGTCCTTTTCTAGACTCCTGGTAATTTAATAAATTAAAAATTTCGTAATGATCCGTTGAGTAGTTGAAGCGTGAAGTTGTTACAAACAAACAAACATTCGTATTTATAATAGTTAGGATATTAACAACAGTAAAAGATGCTAAACATTGAAACTAAAACACTTTCTACACTCATACGCACTAGGAAATAAGAACACACAAACACCCAGTCCCAGAACAGAAATCTAAATTCACCATTCAGATATCTGACTAGCCGGGAATCGAACCCGGGACCCACTGTGTGACAAACCGGTATGGTAACCGCTCCACTACGGGAGTCGTCGGGTAACCTTTGACAAGACTAAAAAAACGTACAAAACAGACAAATCTAAATGATGAATATTGATTTTCTGTTCTGTTCTGGGTTCGAGTCATTATATATTTCTTGTTTGTATCCATAACAGCCAACCTTATAAGGGACTATTAATTACAGAAAACGTTATTATAACACATAGAGTTTAGGACAAACCATTTTTCACATAGAGTCACTAAAAACACCATAATTATAGCCTATTCTTAACCGATTAAAACTTAACCAATTAACCTAACAATAGAGCATTGTATTATATATAGAGCATTTAAATTAATATGAAAAACACACGATCCATAGAGATAGAGCTTGCACGACACTTGTTACACTAATTGCTACTCTAACGTCGTAGAGTCACGCGATTCAAAGTGTTATTGTTACTGTGTATCATATTCTTCATTCGTACAAAACTCTACATTTTAAGTTTGTTAGTGGGATGTTTATTATGTGTTAATTGTTATTTAAAGAAAATTAAAATAAGAATCTTACTTGTTTATTTAAAGAAAATTAAAATAAGACTCTTAACTAATATTATAAAGCTGAGAGTTTGTGAGGATGGATGGATGTTTGTTACTCTATAACTTATGAACAGCTGAATGGATCTGGGTGAAATTTGGTGCAGACATAGACTGTAATCAGGAATAACATATAGGCTACTTTTTATCCCGGGAAAATGTGCGGTTCTCGTGGGATACATTTGTTTTGGTATATTGCCGTGTCAATCTCGTGACATGTTTATTGATTTACTTTTCCAATGCAGGTGAAACCGCGGGGATCATCTAGTGATAATATATTGCAAAGTGGCACGGTTTTGGTCTATATAGTCGAAGTCCAAGGTTCATATCTGTAATCTGTAATTTTTTACATAACGTACGAGAATTTTATTACTTGATACGTAATAATTACACATTTTAGTTGTATTGTTCTCCTTGAAAGTACCCACTTTATTTATCAGACGGTTCTCCCGCCCCCGCAGTTTCGCCGTGACCACGATCCATGCAATTGGGTCGAAATATTGGCAATTAAGAAATTAAATCCGCGTATCGTGAGTACCCGTTACATATTATAATGTTGGATACATTCCAACATTACATTACATTTCCGCGATAATATAAGTTTAAAATCATATACTCCTTGAAAATGTTTAGCAAGTAATACTTTATGGCGAATTGTGGTATAAATTGAATGGTAAAATTTTTCACGTAAGTAAAAGTAGGTACGTTCTATACATTGTTTTATTTATGCATTTATGACATTATATGTGCTTTGGACAGAATCTATAATTTTAATAATTATATTTAATTTAGTAGATTATTTTGTTAGAAACGTTTTTAGGTATCCTATCCAAATTATTATAAATTTGATTTTTTATAATCAGTAAGACTTATCTATGTCTAGCATTGGAACTGTAATGGGCGAAAGATAACTACAAAAAATTAACATGATCCTATTTAACTTTTTACCACTAAGTCCATAGCACTTTATCTGCTCGTAAAGTACGCTCGATATTTGGTTTCCGCGTAGCTGAAGGCCAACTACTGCAAATATTTCCTTGGCAAGCTTCTTCGCAAATAACTCATCAAGCTGTGAGCCAAATACTGCGCATTTTTATGTGAAGCGCTGAAACTTTACTAAATATAGTGCACTAAATGTTATAATACCTATAATAATTAAGATAATTATAAATTTAGATACAATACGATTACTTAATTATAATAAACATAATTATTGCTTTTAAATATGCATTATTTGCAAGATTATATATGCGTATTGAAAAAATGCTTTCTTTTTTATTTTTTTATTTAAGCAGTTGTTTGACGACTCAAGTGGCGAAGCGGTTACCAAACTGGTCTGACACGTAGTGGGTCTGAGGTTCAATTCTCGGCCAGGAAGATATCTTAATTATGAATTTAGATTTCTGTTCCTGTTTGTATATTTGTCTTTGCCAGGCCGTCATATCTGCTCCATTTACTATTTGTACTGCTATTTTTTTTAATCGGTTAAAAACAAAAGAAAAATGTACACAGTCACTATCCGTCGATTCCAACAAATAGAAGATCACAAAACGAATTGGCGCTGAATTCCTTCCGTAAAACAACAAATCAGTTTCTCCGTTCCATGAATACTAAACTGTTTGTCAGCCGGCCGGTGCTTTTAGGGCAGACACACATTAAAGCGTTGGAGTGCTGTACGTCGAAACGTGTAACGCACCGCTGATTCTAGAATTCGTTATTTTTTATTAAAGACTAGCTGACCCCTGCGGTTTCACCCGCGTGAAAGAAGTAAAAAGGCGTACATATTTAAACGTAAGTGATATCCCAAACACCCGCGACGGCGTCCGCATGCGCGTGAAGCGCGCGCTACAGCTTTTTCAAAAATTAAACTAGCCTACATTGCCTTCAGCTATCTTCCAGTGAGAGTCACGTCTGAATCGGTCGAACCGTTTAGAAGATTACCTCAGCCATACAGACAGACAGACAGACAGACCGATAGACACACACAGACAATTTTTTTAAATTGCATTTACGTTATAGATATCATGTATACTTTAATATGCATTGAGTAAAAAGTTGTTATTTTGAAATCACAAAGAGATACTTTAATATTATTTATTTGTATAGTAGTAGCAAATGAGTTTACAATCCACCCCGAACCCACTGCTGGGCAAGAGTCAACCTCATCAAGTTACACGCTAATCTTATCTGAAGCCAATACAGTTCAAGGGCGTCAGTGGCCACTGCACGTGTACTACATGCTTATTTGCTACTTTTGTGTCATAAAAATAGTATGAAATTTACTACACAGGGGTAAAAGTCACCCCAAAGCGAAGACGTAGCGATAAACGCAAGGAAAGTCCGATAAGATCTGCGTTCGCTAAGGAAATTGTATTGGTTTAGAGCCTCATAAAATAGTTATATCCTGCCCCCACACAATGTTACTCCGTTTTGATAGTGACACTTGAAGTGAACTGTTACTTGGATAGAAGGGTTTTAATTATTTTGTAGGTTCTAAAACTATAATGGAGAACGAAACAGTCTATGTAAATAGATAAATAAAATTGAAGTTTCTGTTTATTACGTCAAAATTTACTCAATGCATATGAAAGTATACACGTTACCTTGAGACGTTACCTAAAACAAAAATACAATTAGTTTTATTTTGTTAGTCTGACTGTTTGTTTAAAGTAAACTTCTAAAATAAGCATCGCCAGAGAACCGAGTGTTTGTTTAAATATTGTCTTTGCCTTTTACGCGGGTGAAACCGTGGGGATCAGTTAGTTTTAAAAATGTGTTAAGCTGCGTTTACATGAACAGACATCGAAAGTGTCGTGGCAGACAGTATGTTGTTTGATACAATATTTTTATAGATTTAACCCGTGTTCATTTTATCTTGAAGAATATTATTATGTGTACAATAGTACACAACCGTCATGTTTAATTTATGTTAATATGATCACCGCTTTAGACGGTTAAAATGTGTGAATCACAAACACCAGTTAGACATAAAATGGACTAGCAATAACATTGATTAAATGCAATTAATTTCAGATATTAATTAATTTTGAAGATGTGGGTCAAAATAACAATTAACAAAACCACAATTGGAGAGTAATAGGCCAGTTAGCACCCCCGTATTATTGAATACTAATTTTTAGTCTTAAAAGTCGTCAATAGCTATTAAAGTAAAATAATCTTATATGTATTTATTAACAAAAAAAAAGTAATAAAATTTTAACATCAAAGAAAAATAAAACATTTTCTATCCCAAAATGAATGTTCTCCCCAAAAATATTTAATGATCCTTCATTATTAAAACCCCGGTTAAAGCAAAATCATGAGAATATAGTAGATAAACCAAAATCTCTACATAACATTATCATATTACGTTAGTATGTCACATGCAATATGCAATATATTTGCAGACTATGTTGTATCCCTTTGTAGTGCTTGAACAAACATGGTACAAGGGTATACTTCCTATACCCTTGTATCTGTATGCACCCTTTACATAACAATTCCATTGAGTATAGCCACAAATAGCCCGCTTCTCCACCGATATACATACAATATACATATTACAGTTAGAACGTATGTAACAAAATAAAGTATGTATCAAGTATATCGTCAATGCCGAGTTCCGAATTATGACTGTATTTGCTTCTACAATAAAATACCAAAAAGAATTAATGACTTACCTGATAAAAGGTTTAAACTAACTATAAAACAATACTTGTGCAATAAAGCACTTTTTGGTATTTCAGCCAGCCCGAAAACCAAACTATAATGACATAAAGTAAAATCAGTTTATAAAAAAATATTAAATATCTTCAGTCTACCAATCCACGCTTAGACGACGCGCAGTGTTATTAATAATTATGTTAAACCTTTAAAATATTTCAAAATTGAAAATTAAACATAAATTTCATTTTATTTTAAAATCAATATTACTATCAATAATATACCGAGGATATAAACCACTATTGGAAAATACGAGTAATAATTTATGCAACATAAATTGAATCTCGAACTATTTCATACAACGCTACGTTTCCATGAAATCTATTCAAGTAATTAATCAGATTACATCCATATTCGACATGCATAATACTCGTACATACATACATATAATACATACATACATTGCAAAGTCTGTATCAGTAATCCTAGTAGAACGGCGTTGAATTTATGCATTCGATAAATCTCAAGAAATTGAATGCTCCTGCAGAATAGAACGTTGTTCTATAAATATGGTAAATATATGTAACACATAAATACTAACGCCGTGTAGGTTTAAATAGAACTTGCAGCATTCTCCAAAGCTTAGGATTTGTTCGTCTCGTATGAATTACTATAATATTTCACCTATGACTTACCAAAGGTAAAAATGATTGAAATGTTCGTATTTAAAACATACTTGTAAATAAACATAAACCAACATTATAATAAAAATCACTTTAAAGGAATAATGTATTCATCAAAAATGCAATTACTCAATTGAAATAGAGAAACCCGACTGCCTACGTAAGTTTTAATGTCTTATTGAAAAAATAACTTTTTCATAATAAAATACGCTATTTATTAACATTATGTTAACATACATACACTCCATACGAGTATATGCATACTAGAAAAACAACAACTTTTTTTCTGACGTAGTCGGGTAAAAATATACTAGGATTTCCAATCCCACATTCCAGAGAATATTAAAGAGAACACAGGAATAAATATGAAAAAATGAAAAGCTAAAATAAACATATGATTCACATGGCTGTAAATCCACTCAAAAACACAAGTGATACATAGCGCATTAGACACAAATACATATTTAAGCGACATTAAAACACACATAAACGCTTATAAAACAAGTTCAAAAGGGCGTATACCCTAAATAATTAAGGTCCCTGTTCCGTCACGTGCAGATATCCCCATTGAAGGGACAAAAGGTTTTAAACAATGTACGTTTGTACTTTGTGATAAAAATATTTGCCTTGCCTTTAATTGAATGGACTAATGACCCGAGGAAGTTGGAAATCTAAAAATAGATACTGAATAGACCAAAAAATAAAAAGGCTAAGATAAGAAAACTTGCCTCTTTTATTAACCGATCAATTTTTATACGACTAAATCAAAAGGAAGGTAAGTTTTTCGCGTATGGTAGTTGTTGATGACTTTAGTGAGTTATGAGTTTTTTTTAAAGATTTTGGTCGAATTTCAATTACTCTTATATTGGGAAAGTACAAAATAGTTCATTATTTTCTTTTTGTTTATTTATCTATGATGTGCTTTTCTATTCAGTAATTATTCTAGAGCAATAACTTTATCAATAAAAATACAACTTTTACAACATGTTTTTCAAATTCGTTTTTATTTTCAGTTATCGTTAACGTTAATATTCCACTTCTGAGGATATGAGGTTAGGTTTCCTTTTACAATGGGGTTTAAGTCACAAAATTGGTAGACTTCACACAGCTTAGAGAACTTTGATATTGACGGTGAAGAAAAAAATGTGAGGAAGCATGCATATCTGAGAGTAAAAAAAATACCAATAGTCACTTTTACGAAACAATTAACTATAAACTGTCAACCCTACAGCTGTCGGCAAACACAATTATAACTCGAAGTAACCGAGAAACGTCGCGGGGTACTTATCACCCCACCGCCTATTATTACGTTAAAACCCTATTTCACCGGACGATGAAGTCATCGGCTATAAGTGGCTACTGGCGCTTATCACCCCCGAGATTGGATTTCATTTAAGGCCGTTGTAAATTAAACTGGGATACTGTAGAACACGGGTTAAGAAAACTATCCGGCTCGGAGGACCAAATGGAAATATTATTAGAGTAATTATGGTGGTTATAATATTTAATTGATATACTAGCTGTACCCCGCGTTTAAAAAGTAAGAAGGGAATACATATTTTAACATAACATTTTTAACATTTTATTTAATATTAACCGTTTTAATTATAGTAAATAAATAAATAAATAACTGAAAACCTGCTCTCCCGCGAGGGAAACCGTATCTGCGTGGAGCGCGCGCTAATGCATTTTTCAAAAATTAAAACCCTAACGTAAAAAAATGTTACGCCTTAGACCTTAAACTATCTTCCAGTGAAAATCCCGTCAAATCCGTCCAGCTGTTTAAAAGATTACCTCAGCCAAACAGACAGACAGAGAAACAGAAATAAAAAATGCATTTTTGTTATAAGTATAGTGTGCACTTTCATATGCATTAAGTAAAAATTTGTTATTTTGAAATCACAAACAGACTTTTAAATTTTATTTATTTGTATAGACGTTGAAAATAAGTGTCATGTAGCGGTTATGATATCGGTCTGACAGGCAAAAAAGGTTGCGAGTTCGATTCTTAGGCAGACACATTAATATCAATTTATATTTTAAGTCTGGGTGTTTTGTGTGTACCCATGGTATCAGACGTTTATGAATCTTAGCGTGAGGATGTGTGATGAGTGTAGACCATCAATCGTTAAAAATAAATCCTTATATAATCAATCAGTTTTGTATAGGTATTATGAAATATTTAATTAATTTCTCTGCCATAAATAGCTCTTACCATATTTTATGTTTATTTGAGGCATAATATACTCAGAAAGAAAAGAGGCTTATGATTATTGGTATACAATAAAAAGCCAATTACTATTAGAATTAGGCTATGAATATGAATGTAGTATTATATTAGACACAATATAGATTATATTGAATATCATTATATAGTAATAATAAATAACATCTATTCCTAAGAAAAAAACAAGTACAAATATAAGGTATTTTTATCGCAAAAACCAGTAAACCCTTCAACTATCGCAGCTGTCTGATTTAAATTCCCATTTAAAAGGAATTGACAATTGAACGAAATAAAAAAGTAAGATTGAATCCAGAACCAA
>DWPV01000652.1:0-26386 GCA_018251915.1 Urbanus proteus proteus | reverse complement strand
TTAATCAATCAGGCAAATATCTCTGCCCTGTATATTATAAGACCGCTGAGCACTTAAGTCACAGATAAGAGCTGGACATAATCCGATGGATTTACAATATCTCCGCTACAATATGTTAAGCTGATAACAGAAATGTCGGCTTAAAGGACAATATTTACCGGTACTTTTTACTTTGTTCCTAACAACGATGTGAATTGATTCTTAATTGGTATATTTAATTGATACATCCATGATCTTTATTTTAAATTTAGCTGAAATACTAGTGCATATAAATAAATTTAATATTATTATGATGTTACATTCGCATTATTGAATAAATACAGGACAATTAATGAATAATTATAATATTTACAATGACTATGCACCATTTTTTTTATATAATAGGTACATATATAGTAGGCAGTTTTAATAAGTACAACAGAATTATGTTACACGGGTTGTCTGATTACTTTAAATTTCTTGGAGACCGTCTCAGATAAGGTTTATAATTAATTGATTAGAAGGTTAATATATTAGGTAATTGCAGCTATAATTTACTGTCGTATCATTTTGTAGTCATTACTGATGGACTTAACAATATTAACTGGTCAGTTTATCGTTTCCGTGGTGTAGCGGTTATCACATCTGCCTAACACGCAGAAGGCCCCCGGTTCGATCCCGGGCGGAAACATATTTTTTGTATATTATTCATTCACGATTTTGCAACAAAAAGTCTAATAACATGATAACTTACCTACTTAATTAAAATGTCTCTTTTTTTTTATTAGTTTTGAAAAAAAAACTAGAATAACATTGATAACATTTATACCAATATCGCGTTTCGTTCTATCTTATTCCAATGACGTATTCTGCTGACTTTTCCCTTGATATATGATGAATACTCGTATAATCGTATCGTACTCGTAATTCGTATGATGTGTGAAGTCTAAATCTCAGATAATGAGCAAGTCACAATATTAACTTTACTAAATATCATTTAGTTACATATTTCCATCTCCTAAAAATGTTTTACAAATATATCCGATGACTAAAGTTAATTGATAATATATTTATTATCTAGTATCTCCAAAGAAACATTCCTAACTGTCGTAAGCGACGCTCGCAGAGCTCTAACTTTAACTCCAGTCTCGCACAATTAGCCAATAGTTATCTATAAATTGTCGCCCGCAATCATTCAGCCCATACAGATTCATTTCCATGAAACATTTCGTACACATTGTACCACCCACAATCCACATTGTATTGTGCCATCAACAGTATATTTTATTGTTGAATAAGCACACGCTGTATAAAAATACGTGGCGTTATTTCCGAACGAATACGTACCCGTAACTATGGTACGTGACATTTGTATTGTAAACGATTCACATTCTTATATCGTGCAGTGTTTAAAATGTTTGAAAGTGTGAAATTATTAAAAATGCAACATCTTTTATAATTTAATACACATACAAAATATTTGATACTCATGTGAGTAAATGTGTGATCCACAGGTAAAACGCATTTTCCGATATGTAATTTTTTATGAAATGTTAATAAAAATTTACTAAGGAATTTGTAAAAGGAACCAAAAGTTTTAATCCTTCACGGCTTTGCTCTAGCGGAGCTACAGTAGTACCAATGTTTCTGTCGAAATGGTGGTAGGGATCAGAGCAAATGTCTCAAATTCGTTTATTTCAATTACTATTAGTGTGTGGTTACAGATTTGTTTATTATTTTTAAATTTATTTTATTTTTCATTTGCTTTTTAAATTTATAGTAACTTGATAGTATCAAATTACTTAAAGTATGTAAAAGTTCACTCCTATGAGGTTCATTATCTGCTTCTGTGTTTACCTTTATCTAATTATTTAAATAGAAATACAAATCTAAACTTCCATTACCAAACAATCACCACTATCACGACTATTCCAGCTGTCTATCTACAATCGCTATTTATAATTTAAACTTAACGAACCTACGCAAAGCCAGGCGCATTACTAGTGTTATAATGTAGCAATAAACGAAACGAGATAGGTGCAAGCTTACGCCGACTGTGAATTGCTGGCACGCCAACGCGTTAAGTGTACATTAATACAAATGATATTGTTATTGCCTTCCAACATTGAATAATAACATCCCAGTCTCTGTTTATTCACTGGAATTATAGAATTATTATTAGATATTATAATTAAAATACGAAGGACAAGCTCACAACGTTAGCAGTAAACTTCACTTTTCAGCTATGATCATGCATTGAAACTAAGCTGATATACTCGTAAATTTATAAATACTACCTGAGTTGTCTATAGAAATAAATAAAATTGAAGTGTCTATTTGTGATTTCAAGATATATTTTTTTACTCAATGGATAATTAAGTATACACGATACCTATAACGAAAATGCAATTTTTTTTTGTCTGTCTGTTTGGCTGAAATAATCTTCTAAGCGACTGGTTCAATTTTGACGGGACTTTCACTGGAAGGTAGCTGAAGGTCTGAGGCGTAACTAATTAAATTAAAAAAAATCAACTTTACTACTATGTTATTTTGTAATCAGAAACAGACGCTTCAGTTTTATTTATTTGTATACATTACCAAATCTAGTCTGCTTTATTAATGTAGTATCCTGAAATTACATCAAACTCCGTCTAATTTTAATGATATCTCCATACATAATGACAGTAACAAGCTATTGTAGCTCAGTAATTTGTTTATGTAAATGTCTCGTTATTGTACAAAGGTACACACTAGCTGTACCTAGCATAGTGCTGTAGCATTGCGAATATATGCAAATTATAAAATTTTGCAATTATTAAAACGTTCGGAAAAGAAGGATCATTACAAGATAGTGTTACTATACAGGGTTGGGAGACACGAAACATAAGTTGCTTAAAAACTTTTAAACACTTCTCAAAAAGTAAAGAATATTTTAAAAGTGAAGTCGAAATACTTTTCTTTTTGCGGAGGCACCATCACCACAAATGTGAGTTATAACAACCTTAAAGCACTGCTACGTTTTGGAATTGGTCACAAAATTATGTCAATGGCCAGTACTTACTAAAAATATAAAAAAAAACTATTATAATTCGCTAAAATAAATAATCATTACTGACCAGGACTGATAGAAACAGTTTTATTGATTACTGTGGTTACTTATATTGGAAAATTGATTGCTAATTCCATATTTTCGCGAGCAATTACTTTGATAATAAACGTAACAGAAAAAAATAACTGTTATTAAATTTAGTACAAATATTTATAACGAATAAATATAAACTCGTTGCTTGTATAACGAACGACGAATAAAACGTTAACTCAATAAATAAACTCATGCAGAACAGAACAGAACTACAATTCTCGCACGTTGCACAATCAAATCGAATTAAACATTACATTGCTTACGTTGATTCCGTCAAATCGAATAAACAAAAAGTAAACCTCGATCAATTAGCGGTTGGCAGCCCTAGTTGGTAACGCGTAAACACAAGTCGCTAACGAACCAAACCCGCCCCTGCACAAATTTGCAATTTCGATTGCCGTTTCGTACCTACTCGTACAAAATCTACAAATACCTCCCCTACGTGCGAGTTGCATTAAAAATTCAAAACGATATTTTATTACCAACCCTTTGATACTGCCAACGAAAAAAGTCAAGCCTAGTTACGGCTTATGAAAGTTTAAATTTTTACCGTAATGAGGATTTTTAGCGCAACGGAAACTTTTATAGACGTCATAAATGTTTCCTCTCAATGTGTACCATTTTGATCCTCACTTGAAAAATGTTGGTGCTAAAATGTTTAATTCGCAGTAAAAAATAAAATGTTTTTAATTGCCAGAGTTTTGTTAATATTTTCAAAGTAGGTACGCCAAATGTTTAATATTAATGTATTAAATAAATGTGCATATAATTCGTTCGTGATTTTTTTTTAATGATTGAAGTAGCAAACGAGCATGCAGTCCACCTGATGTTAAGTGGCCACTGCCATCATGGACATCATGGACATCTGTAATCAACCCCAGATAAGATCAAGGTCCTACCTGACGTTGACCATAGATGCGTTGCTATCCCTGAAGACTTAGCTGGTACGCCTCAGATAAGTATGTCTCCCTTACCACACCAGCCAGACCAGAACACAGCAGTGCTAATACTACTGTTATAAGGCAGAAACAGGTGTGGCGGTGGTGCTGCCGAAGTGGAACTACATAGAGTTCTACCACCCTTAAATTAATTAAATTATGCATGTGAATATTTGATTTATGTGTCCGAAGATGTATAATTTATCATGTTTATTACTAAAGATATTCGTTTATAAAGAAAGTAGAACGTTTGTGTTTAAATACTGTGGCGCAACCATTCCATTTGTCTCTATAGAATATTTGTCACAAACTACTGTAGTACAGGTCTATTGTAGAGAATAGTACATTACGATACGGGTGATCTAAGTTGCCTATTACTGCACGGCGTGAAATTAGCGCCCGAGCGAAGCGAGGGTGATAAACGCCGTGCATAATAAGCAACTTATTTTATTTTATAGTACGCGTGACATAAGTCCGCTCGCACGCGGAAAGGCGTGCGTAAAGTGCGGGCTTAGACTTTGCTATAAAAAGACTTACAAGTTTTAAGAGAGCAAAGATAAAAGCAAGTATACAAGTTTCACATGTCTTATTGATCCCACACAGACCTGCATACATTTTCAATTTCATTCTTTACACATTATATGTACATAAAATTTACTTTTCCCCTCTACAAGCAGTTTAAAAAATTCAACACGATAATATAATGTAGATACACTTTCGGTATCGCATGTGGGGTGCGTCACTACACACGCTAAGGGTTCGGTAACATTTTTCTGTTAAGGATTAATTTTATGTTAACAAATTGAATTTAAATAAAGTAACTACGTATATGTAACTTAATTTTAATGCTATCGACTTCATTAAGTATCAATTGGGTGAGATATTGAAAGATTTCGAATACAGCCCACTAGACCACAAATTACCTACGAATTTGTAAGTGTTATACGCCTAAAAATACGAGTATCTGGAAGAGAACATTTTTGAAAAGTTTTATGGATGTCATATTTTTATAGACTAATATGCAGGTTATCTCTATACTGGGTAACAATGAAAAGTTGCTGTATTATGGATATTTCTAAGGACCATTCAGTATCTTTATTATAATCTAAATAAACAATATGAAATATACTCTTAACTATGTCCTTATACAAAGCCCTATATCATAAATTTGTACCCTATTACACGATAAATTTTATGTACATTTTATTCATAAACAAGAGTCTTCGATCTCCGTTACTCTGATAGAATCGTAAAATCATTTTTATGGGACTCCGACATCTCAGCTCCCATAGGATCCTAGTCACAATGTTGTTTTACGAGTCGAATGTAAAATCGACGAAGGTGCGGTTTATTCTCACTGTTTCGTATGGAAATTGTATGCTCATATAAATGTGTTAAAATAAAAACGCAGAGACATACCCGCGGTAAACAGATTTGTAGAATATAAAATTTTGTGGTCATTTATATTCAGCGAGATAAAGCTTTTAACAAACAAATTTTATGTCTCCTTTTCACGCAGTTTATTTAATACAACCTCGCCTCAATTTTTACTTTGTAGCCGAATAGACATTAGAATAATAATATAACTTTATATTGGATTTTTCTGTTACTAAAGACTGCTAGATCTTTTTATCTTTTTTGATCCGATTGAAAATAGTCACCGTCAACAGGGCGTAGGTATTTCGCACCAGACGAGCCACCGGACCACTGGAGTTTGAATAGCAATTTTTTTACTTTTTGTTAAACTATTACCAATATTATTAATGATAATAGAGATAGGATACGTATAATCGACATTAATGATAAGAAATCAACAATAGGTACTTATTTTAACAAGAAATATTTTTAAAAAGGTCTTATTTTCGAGAGATTATATTATACGTAGGTAGTTGCTAAGGACATGTGTACTTTGTGTGTCATTTGTGTGTGATTAATAGGTATGAGAAAAATTTTGCAGTACCTAATAATACTCTTCACAAAAAAAATCGCAACTATGTTAATTATACTTCATTTGCAAAATCGCAAGGGCACACGCTCACACCCATACATAAATATACTCACGCACACAAACAGTAAACAGAGCTTTAGTATTATATCAATATGCCCAATTGTGTACGCAATCAAGTACAAAATTGAAATCATTTTACCCTCGGCAGGTTTGGATCGTAGGTCAGGCTATTGATTTCAACATTACAAAATAAAGCGCCTTTATAAAATTGGCAGGGTGCTTTTGAGTAGGGCGAGTATGGATAACTGTCGAAAACGGATGGACGGATGGAGAAGGTACGATTATTATTATCCTTAATAATATCAGTTTATCGCAGCTCTATAGTTAATATAGCATATTTTGTGTCGTTAATCGCTGTAGCTAGTGGCGGACGGTTAAATTCTAAATGACTTTAAAACTACATATTAAACTAATCATTCGTGTTTTATTTAATAGTTCCGATAATTCCGATAATTATGACATTCATAAACCTTTGAATAAAATTCAATTCGGTAATAAAAATATGTACATGCCCTGAATATAATTTAATTGGTGTTTTACTTCAAAAACTTCTAAATCGTTAATACCAACGGTTTCCTAGCTGTTAAAAAACACAGACATTTATTTTCCTGTAGTAAATTCAAATCGAGAAGTCAGTTTGTCAGCGGCCATGCTTGTCCAACCGGACACAGCCACTCGGCCATTTTGCAAGTTTAACAATATTTCAGTTCTGTCATCATACGAACAAACCCGTTTCATTTTATGTCACTCGTTGTTTTATTTCCCATAACACTGGTCCAGGGAACGTTTGAAAAATTTAAATAAAACTTTTTTAAAACCAATAAAAAGTCATACGTTCGCATCGCACCATTCGTCCGGTCCCGGCAGCTTTATATTTTGAACTGTGGACTTTTACCGCTTTGTATTAAACTGGGTCAAAATTTGATAGAAATTATCGGGTATTAATTTCCGTTTTATGCATAATTAAATTGAAATAGCAACAAAATTGAATTTACTAATTTTCACAATGTGTTAAGCGGAATTATAACCTTGCAATTAGTTTTGTGGTTACCATCGCCATCCCTTTTTATGCTTAATGAAAGCAGTTTTAATTCTGCTGCGCCTGATTTAAAAGTTACTATAAATAAAATATACTTACCTTTCCATTTTAGATACCTTCCAACTATTCAGAAGTAGCGCGACATCAGAGACGAACCTCAGCTAAGACTTAAATCTTATCTGCGGTTCATACAGATTTCCATGGGCGGTATTAACAGCATAATATATTATTATCATACAAACTGGATTTATAAAAACGTATTACTTCCCCAATTAAACTTTTGTGTTAGTAGTAAAATAAAACATCATAGGTACCTAACAACTAACCGTAAAATTGTCTCAAAACCTGTTCTAATGTGAAATTACCCATCAAATTAATAACTCCCCTCCAGTTTATCCAAAATGTCGACAGCTTAAACCTAATTGATCCAATATTAATTTATATGTAGTAGCAGCGACCACAATCCTGATGACATTGCTGCACAATCCGTATTACCGTGCTGCGATACGGTTAATTAAAATCCAATATTGTCTAACCAAAATTGATTAAGTAGGAACCGCGATCGCTTGCCGGCAGAACTGCGCTTAAAACTGATGTGCTCTTACTAAAACAAAATCTTACAGACAAAATTCGATTAATAATAACATGTATATGGGTATTATACATTTTCACGTTTCTAATATGTTTAATTCAATAAAATCTAATAAATAAATAGTTACTATAAGGTAAGATCGAAAATTAAATGACCATAAATGATAGCAAAATATAATTAATTTAATTTGTAGAATTTACCTACGTATATAATCTATTCTAAATTGATAATTAAATTAACTACGTGATTATAATCGTCATTTACGTTGAACATTTGTATTGTGTACGTAGCTGTACACAATAATTAACAACACGAACAAAAATCAAACAAGCCCGTTGCACGCGTACAATCGCGTACAACAACGTTATCGTAGAAGACAGTAGTTAATTAAAATCCAATATTGTGTAACCAAAATTGATTGCTAGTAACCGCTCGCTCGTCGAGTTTAATCCGACGACGGAAATGCGCTCGAGGCCACTTGTTAAACGGAGTGTTATTTGTAACGGTGTGCACGAGCGATTTATCGTTCGACTAACAAAATGAAACAATGAGATGAACTGCAAGGTAAAGCGGGTTTATTTAACATTTTAATAGAGATGTATAGATAATTTTCTCCAAAAAATGTCTAGGATTTTGAAGAAAACGTACATGTATGACATGAAGTTTAATACATGTAATTGAAAACTTTATTGCAATATAGATGAGCACATTGTTAATTTACTGCCAAAAAGAAAAGGATGCACTGCAAGCTAGCAAGAAGAGGGTAATATTTAAAATAACGCTCGCTTGCTTAATGCAAATCCTTTGGAGGGCCACTTGTTTAAAAGAAGTGTTACTTGTTGCCCTCTTAGATAAATAAAGTATAATAAAACAAGGAATGCACCTGATTCAAGAATACTAAGTTTTTTTAAACATACCGACATAATTTTATTTAAGCTGGATGATACTTTACTATATTAATAATATTTTTATTTTATATTATAATATTATTTCAATGTAGTGAGCACTTTTGATTCGTAATTTGATTAGTTAGTTTGATTAAAAAGAAATATATAAGTATGTAAAATTCTAACTTGGTATTTGACTTTTTGAACGCTTTCTTAATTACTCTTATTTAAAAATAATGACTTGTGAAATATACTGATGCATTTCACATAATTTTCTTAAAAATGTAACACATAAAACAATATTACAATACAGTAAAAGGGTTCCATAAAATGGCACATTTAATTATAATTTATTCAAATTCGTTAAAAACGAGGGTACCGAAGGGTACCTCCACTTATTACCGGTGCCTACATTTTACCGAGCTCACCTCCGTAGGGTGACAAACGCTGTGCGTTCAACTCTTAACAATATTCGTTCGTCGACAAGTACAATCCGGCACGGCGGAACTGCATTTGGGAGTCTATTCTGGTAGTTGATTTATAATCTCGAAGACTGAATCCGCGATGAAATATTATATTCGTATTTTATGGTGACAGCGCTGGTGGCGCCCCGCTTTCGAGTGCGGAGTTGATATGAACTATTTGATATCACCCGTTGCTAACATTGATAGCTTATTAAGTTGAAATACTTTCATGCCTATGTGCGTATTAGATCCTCTCTAATATTGGATTTATCTTGTCTCTAACATAGATTTTTTTAAAACACTTAATCACTAGTCTTTAAATAAAGTGGTGTTAGCGCTATGTTTAGTTAGACTAGTGTTGTTACAGAATAGCACTTCGCCCGCTTGTTAAACGAAGTGCTATTTGTAAGAATATACAATAGCGCAGACTGTTATATTCTCGATTGATTTGTCACTCCTATACTAATATCTAAAAATAAGATCAAAGAAAATGTCCGAAACAGTACCATGTGTATATCAAATTTACTTGTTTTGATTTAAATAATCGTAGCGCTATCGAGTCTGTTGTATTAAGACTCGAATTCGAGTTGTTACAGAATAGCACTCCGCCCGCTTGTTAAACGAAGTGCTATTTGTAACAATGTACAATAGCGCAGGCTGTAATACTCTCGTTTGATTTATCACTCCGCTAACAAAGTGGATGCGGAGTAGAACTTATTTTATTTAAAACTTACGGTCTTAAAATAGTTGTGAGAATTCTGTTGAAAGTTGCCGGTGACCATTAAGTCAAGTTGACTGCCCGTATGTTAGTTTTGTAACAAGGAAAAGTTTTTAAAGGAAAGAGAAATTCATTTTAATCCAAGGAGTTTAAGTTTTAAGGATTTTTTCGGAAAAGTTCTTTTGATTTTTTCTCCTATAACTATGAACTACCAACTAGTAGTAATTAGTAATTGTTAGGAAGGATATGTTGAGTAAGTCTTTTTATATTTTTTTTCAGGATATTATTATTTCAAACACGAACAAAATTCACAACAGATTTATGTTCGTATACCTTTAACAGATTACAAGGGTCAATTTGTGTTTAACCGGAAATTGAACCCGAAATCCTCAGAAAGAGCTCTATGAGCCGTAATAATCAACTATTAATGGGAAGGGAATAACATCTACCTTTGTATATTTCAAACACTCATAACTCAGTTGTTGGTGTATCAAAAAGGATAACTACGTAAGTTTAAAAATACCTATTGAACTACATATAGGAAACCTTTCTTATATCTAGATGTTTCTTAATTTATTTAAGTTGAATTCTATTATTCTTCTAATTCTAATTCTAATTCTAATTAGATTACTTCTAATTCTAATTCTATTTATTACGCTTCTTATGTGTGTAATTCGCGTATTTAATTAAATCTTGTTTTATTAAAAGTATTCTGAGAATAAGACGGATTCATCGATATAACAAATTTTACGACTAGGACATTTAGCGAATTCGAGATGTCCAAAATTTGGCATTTTACGAATTGGACATTTTGTCCAGATTACGATGCATGGTATTTTTATTTACATTTCAGCATATTAAGCTTTAATAACAACGCGATTTTAAACATTCAGGTGCCTTGGGAATCGAACCCGGACCCCTTTTCATCTCCGTCCGTTACTCGGACGAGGAAATCTTATCATTAATTATTACATATAATCTACAGCTATATAGGTATAGTTCTCTTAATAACACAAAGACAATTGCACCGACAAGACAATCGCATTGGGCTTGAAGGACCAATTATGTGGTAATTTATTAGTGCAGATACGCATCAGACACTGACATTTAATGAATTAGTAACCATGATGTTAGTTGCTTGTGTGTTTCGATAAGTGTATAGTGTACTTGGCATGCGAAGTACTGATGTCACTGCTCACAATAACGTCGCGAACATTTACATCAGAATATTTAAACTTTAAAAAATCTATTGACCACTGCCTCCCATGGATGTCTGTAATCAACCAAAAACAATAAGACCACAGTCTTATCTGAGGTCGGGCACAGATGCGTTGCTATCACTGAAGAACTATTGCGTTGCTATCACTGAGGAATGGGCTCGCTGCCGTACGCACGCCGAACGAACGCAGCCTGTGAATTATTGACTGATTTTTTTTTAAGTTACAGTTGTGGGGCAAACATGCGAGGACTACCTATGTTTTTATTTGTGTAGTAGTATGCTACATTCATATACTGGTTGATCCACGCGATTTCACCCGCATTTAAGAAGTAAAAGAGAAAACATATTTACAGAAATTTATTTTGAAATCACAAACAGTCACTTCAATTTTATTCATTTGTATAGATTCGTAGGTCTTACATTTCAGTCCTCAATTCCGTTACTTTGTAACCTTTGTGACGTTGACAGTACAAGTAAAATGGGATATTTATTAAAGCTATTTAATCTGTACAATCCTACCTACCTAATAAATAATCTATACAAATAAATAAAATTGAAGTCTGTTTGTGATTTCAATCTTTAATTTTTTTACTCAATGCATATGAAAGTATACACGATACTTATAACGAAAATGCAATTAAAAAAATTGTCTGTCTGTTTGGCTGAGCTAACCTTCTTAACGGCTGGACTGATTTTGACGGGATTTTGACTAGAAGATAGCTTAAGGTCTAAGGCGTAACATAGGCTACTTTAATTTTTGAAAAATCCATTTATGTTTAAATATGTATTCTTTTTTACTATTTAAACGCGGGTGAAACCGCGGGGTTCAGCTAGTACCTACATAAAATCTTTTACACGGGCTGGGAATTGTTGATATTTTCAAATTACGTGGGACACAAGGAATAATAACGAAATTCAATTTTCCATTCGTATTAATCTTTTACCAACAGAGGCCTCCCGGGATTGGTTCTTTGATTCTATTGAATCGGCACCGATTGCGTGCAGACGAACGCAAATTAATCCGACAGACAATGCTGACCGTGACACAGCTCGCTGTTTGGACAGACAATAACAAATTATTCATACTCTGTGATGGAATGTAAACAGAATATGATTGGCTATTAGCATGCAGGTTGCCTCCCCGGGGAGCAAGGACACACGGCCTAAGGGATCATCCCCACGCTATTAACAAGTCGCTACTAGCCACATCTAACTTTCCTAACGTATTCCGAACTTAATTTAATTAATTACGGTCCCTTCTTCCTCCGAGTCCATTTCGCTAAATATTATTTGGAGGGGACCAGAAACTAAGATCAAACGAAAGCACAGCCATAACTCGCACGAAATGCTATCAAAGAAGGCAAAATGAAATTATACCATGTATTATCCGGGATGGCATTAAAGCTGCGTGGTAGCATCGTACGCATTTAACTGGCTTTTATTGATCATTATTTATTATAAACGCCGACATAAACCGGCCGCCGTATGGTTATATTAAGTTGTTAAAAGGGTTTATTGCTCAAAAATAATAGAATTCTTTTTACGTGCCCGCCATAACGAAGGTAATTTCAATGTGCGCTTGCAATAAATAAAAGTAAATGATACAGTTCGGTTATACTAACGTCCTGTTATTCATTTATAACGTTTATGTAAAAAACTATAAGTATTTTATCCAAAACTAAAATAAAATGCATTGTTATTGGTACGTTGTAAACAATAGGATATCGACGAGAAAAAAAATTAACTTATTTTTTATCACATTATTCCTTTCTCATGATATAGAGAAAAAATGCCTAAATCTGATTGCCTAAAATCTATATTTTTACAATAATGTGCGTTTTACTTTTACTTTATCGGGACAAAGAATCATAATATTCATTTTCAATGGAAAATGACGATAGAAAAGACAACGCCTTACTAATGAAAAGTGACAAGCTTAAACAACATTAAATTCCATTTATCAATATTCTGTAAAAGTCGATTCCATTTATTTTTTATAGACTTATTGAATTTTAGGTTACTGTTAATGTTTTAAGTCACCTTGCCGGGTTATGACTTTTATGATCTGAGGTCGACCTAGTCTGTGCTATGATAAAAATGTAAAGGTCGAATAGCCTGAGCATACAAATATTTCAATTAACCCTTTCTAATGGTAGCAGACATACCTACTCAATAAGTTACATACATAACCCTTTTACATATTATATTACCATTTGTACATGTACGTTTTCAATAATATTTCTTAAATAAGTGTATAATTATTACATATTACATTATTATTAACTTTAATGACACCATCGTCGAACTATTACTGTTTTAATATTCGATGTTTAAGTCAGTCTTCAAAAATAAGGTCATTAGATTCGAACACACTGTTTTATTATTATTATCATTTAACTCAATTGTAAAAGAATATATTTGGGATGTAATCCAAAGTGTGAGAGTGCGTGAAAAACTAGTTAAAAATAAAAATACTTCTCAATCAGGTAACGAAGTATTGTTACATTTCCACACTGATTGGTGCTTTACACCTGGTGAAGATCGTGGAATCACTCATTCAATTATATTTTCCGACTGGGAACAACGAAACCACTTTTTTCTTGTCAAGTGATTATACTTGAAAGTGCAAGCACCCGTGGGCTATGAAATTTTACACGTCATTAATACATCGCCGAGTGTGAAGATCCTTTTATAGGAGGCTCCACATATGAGCTATATAGTTTGTGTTTTTTCAAATATTTAAATAACAAACGAGCATACAGTTCACCTAATCGTAAGCAGTCACTATTGACCACCGATTTTTGTAAGCAACATGATATGAAAAAAATGGTGTATCTGAAACTAACCTGCATTACTAATCCTGAGAACTAAAATTGTCGCCACATATGAAAAATAGTCGGCAACTATCGAAAAGCACGAAATGATTCACGCTAGAAATCGTGTATGTGAAAAGGTGTGTGTTTAAAATTTATCGAAATGAAAAATACAGACATAACATAAGCTCTAACTAGTTCATACATACGAATAATAATCTTGGTTCGAGATTATATCAGACTTGATTGATGAATCTCAATGCAGTAAACTGACGTCATCGTGTAAAATAATGCATACAACGGCACTAACACTGCTACATATGTTATATCCTATACACATACAATCGTATGCGTATAGGATATAAAACTTACATACATTGATATATATCGCTCAAAGACTGTTGATTTACGAAAGGGTTTAGGAAAAGAAGAATACAAGTGTTTTTCAACCTCACCTTGTTTCGTAAAGGTGGTCACAGCATATAGGTTACTCGATTTATTTTATAGCTCGTAAACAAACCCAGTAAACTTCTGTCACTCTCGTTCGGCGGTTTATGGTAAATAAGATTTTACGGTAACCGCTACGTGGTTCCCAATAGCGACATCATTTTCTATAGCATCTACTCTCTAAATGCAAATAGAGTTCGTTTCCTATTTCATCTTTTGTTATGAGATCTTTATGAAGCGTTGGACCGCATGTAATTTTAATAGATCACTTCTACAATGGATTTATATTTTTAAACTTCATTTCTGCTTCCGGTATTTCATGTCTATTAGATTTAGTTATATGTTATTTTTCTTTATACATTTCAATGTATGGTTCTTACATTCAATTTTCGTTTACTAATAAAATAAATTTATACGTTAACATATGTTACGTCTTGTCATTTTGGATTCAATTCTAAAAATATTTTTCATCTATATTTTTACAATTCTGTACCTACTCATAGTTGCAAAAAAATCTAACCAGCAATTCGCGCTAAATATTTTGTTTCGATACAAATAGTTTTCCGTATACAATTGGGGTGACCTAGAATCAGATTTATCGTATTCATTCAATATTCAAACATACATTTTGCTATCACATGTGTTTTTATTTCATATACCTTGTTATATTTTTGTCTGTGTTCTACTCTACGTGAAGATTAAACTGTTTACCGTTCTTTATTTGTAATTGAAATCAGACATATTAAAATATATGGAAGCAGCAGAGTTGCAAAGATTTTTAATAACGTCGTCTGTCCAATATTCGAATTCTAATCGAGTTTTAAATTGCAGTCATTCTTATCTGCTGCGTCGGTTCGCACTCCAACTGAACTTTCATCTCCCATCCTCCGCTCCGTTCCTCGTTAGCTTCTCCTTAAAACTTTGCCCGAGACTTCGACAACAAGTTTTTTAACTCGAATGAAACTCAATTCTTATGATTAATTAATTCGATTGTACGTAGAGTTATTTGCGGCGTGATCGCCAACCATGGTGTCCATTATTTCATGATTCGGGTCGAGGGTGAAAGCAAGGGTCGTTTCTGCTCGGTCACCGCACCGACAAACTCGTTACAACCCCGTTTCACAGTTTTCTTTCCTTTTTTTCTTTTTTGAGGAAGTGAAAACACTTTATTGGGAAACTCAATTTAGACATTCGCGTCAAAACTTGCTTCCTTGTGAAGTGGCACTTCATAATAATTTTTTGGTCTGCCACGAGGCGGTATTCTTTTGTTTCTGCTATAGAAATGTTTTAAGTTGCGTCTCATGCGATGTAATAGTAAAGTTCTCGGAGCGTAAAACGGGGCGCTCATAATCCGGAGTTTTAGCGGCAGTAAAATATAAATAGCACACTCATACATCAGGTAAGCGTCTTGCGGCTTTCAAGGCACGCAATGTAATTTAATTAAAGCGCGATATAAAACAGCTTGGTAGGTGTGGTGGCACTTAAGACAGCCTTAATTCGGGAGCGCTTGATGAACTTCCCACGTGTGGATGCTAATGGGCCCATTATTCAGTGAACGACGTTATGATTGTGTTTGTAAATGTTATGCCATTATTGGTTCCAGAGCGTGTTTGTAGCGAAGCTTAAGAGTTATACTTTTATGGGCTTTTTATACCATTTTAAGTGTATTTTAAACTGTGAGGTAAAGTTGTGTTCATTAATATGAAGTTTAAGTTTTAATTCTATGGAAACTGAATATTTATTGAATACTTTAAATGTAGTTTTGAGAAACTACGTTGTTGTAAGTACCCATACTCCTCAAGTGTATCTTATGTACCTTACTGCCACACTCCATTGGACATAGATTTAATACCTACCTATGTAATTTTTATTTATGAAAATGGATAGCTACTGGGTATGTTACGTTTATACACTACATTCGTACGTCTTTATTACATCTGTTTATTTGTTAATTTATCTGTTTCCAAGACAGTCGAACTCGCAGATAGTTAATGGATACAGAATTCAAGGAATTGCGATCGTATTTATAGAGCTGTTGCACTATTTCTGAGATAATGGTACTTTATCGTTGTAGCTATATGTTATTAAATAATGTATAATTATGTGCACGTGTACTTTCAAAAGTAGGTTGCTCTTATATAACATTAAAGAATTGCTTATCTCGAGATAGCATAAATAAATGTAAAGGTGGTTTGGCTAGGTTTTCTCTAAAAAAATATTTTCAAACCTTTGCTTTTTAATTTTTCAAATGTGTAATAATAATGATACTACCTATCTTTAATAAAATGATTTTAAATTTACGTGCATCTAATATTAGTCTAACATGTGTCACACTAGACTAGATCCACAAGAGTATTTCAGTTATCCATTATCCTCAATGTTCTCCATTTCACACTTCCACTAAACCGGACAATAAATCACTGTCAAGACGTAAACTTTTAAAACTATATGTTTTCCTAAAAGCAACTTCCTTTTTAAATAATACCTATACGTAATAACTAATGTCACGGTTTGAGGACCACGTGGCGGAGCGGTCACCACACAGGTCTGGCGCCCAGTTCCGGGTTCGATCCCCGGCCAGACAGATCTGAATGATGAATTTAGATTTCTGTTCTTTGTCCGGGTGTTTATGTATTCAAGACACAAGAGAATATCCTACTGTGGGGTTAAGGGCCCCCACAGACATGTTTGTGGGGGCAAGCGTCTTTAAAAATGTAAAAACATAAATTTTGATATGTTTTGACTTTTTCGAACGGTATGTTGATTTTGGTATATGGGATGGTATATGAAAATAAGTCGTTAAATAGCAAATTTATATATAATTAGACATATGCAATCATCCCTTAATAAGATTGACCATATATTAGAGATTGACCGGAGTTACTCTGAGAGGTTAAAGGTGATAAGACTCTTTATATTTTGAAACTGGAGCCACCACCGCCACTCCTATCTGCCTTAAAATAGCAGTATTAATCACTGTTTCCGGCTTGATAGGGGTGGTATATATACCTACCTATATAAAAAAGCGTTCCAACTTAGTCATGTCTCTTAATCTAATCGATAATATCAAAGTCTAGGTTTCAGAAAGTAGTGTTGTAGGCGAATTCTGCAGTAGAATTCTAACCAACTTTTGACAGCTCTATAACGTTTCAACTGACCTATTGTCAGTTTTGAAACGTTTTTAGCCACCATTGAAATAGCTTAAACCGGAAAACCATTGTGGAATGTTTTTTTAACGCAACCCCATGGTTATTTTTATATTTTAAAGCGGAACGCCCGTTTTCTTTGGTATTTTAACCATTAAAGGGTCTTTTCAATAACAACCCTCTCTTTTCCTAAAAAAATAAGTAATTTTAATGGATGTTACTGAAAGAAAATTGATTTCTTTATTCATTACAAAAATCTGCGAAATGAAATAATACTCTTTGACTCCATAGAAGTCTATGAGATTTTCTTGTTATTTTTCTAACTTCCTTTTCCTTAATTTTTATATAAAGTGGATTATGAATTAGGCAGAATAAATTAAATATTTTAATACAAGAGAGTAAAGGTTAATTTTCTCGGTGGTGAGGAAAGGCGTATTCAACTAAAACGTAAAGTAAATATACTACGTACATACACACAAGCCAGTAAATATTTACTTTGATTCTTTCTAATACATATTTTAACCGACGATATAAAATTTTAAACTGTTTTTTTTTTTTATTATTTAGTCACTTAAATAAATATGTCAGTTACTGTTATCTATTTTTATTTAGTTCTCTCCAAAAATAATTCGAAGAAATAGATAATAAATATGATATTATTTCGAAACCAAATAAAAATTAAAAACAACACATCAAAAAATATTATTAGCAAAGAATATCCAAAAGAATCTTTATATTTTATCTATCATAACATTAATATAATATTTATAACGACCATCAGTAAGAAAACAGCGATCATCGTTAATAAATAATAGCTCCATAATTACAATGTTGTTAAAGAAATGTCTGAAGAGGGAACAATTAATCAAATTAAGATCGAATAAACTTATCTGTCCTTTTTTATCTCAAAGTCGCTTGAGGATAAACCAGGATTCCTTTTATCAATTAAAATATAATTACTCTTAAAAATCAGTTTTAAGTATCGGCTGATGACATTTATAAATTAAAAATAAAAACTAAAAAGTAATTTGATCACATAATACTGAACTTGTCAAAGAGTATAACATTAATGATATTAATGACTCATTAATTACAAAACTCCGAAGATGTCAATTAAAACTTATATAGAAAAATAATTAATTTATAAACACAATATACAATTTCTAAATTAAATTATTTTTATAGCAGTAGAAATTATGACAAGCTTTGGTAGGATTTTTTAGTTTGAGGTTTGGTGCTGATGTCTGTAAGGATCATTGACCTCTTGAAGATAAAGTAGGAAAGTGACAGGATCAATCTGATTCGAGAAAATAATACCAGTACTGAAGTACATAAGTGTTGGCTTTCGAAGTTCAATGTTCTATACGGGATTAATTACTGATGTACATAAGTCCATTTACCAACAGATGAATTGTATGCTCCCTTCCTGTCTTATAAAAGAGATAAAAAATAAAAGAGAACATAAATTATACACACAAAGGGTCAATTAATGGGAAGCAAATTCCCAACAAATGTTATCGTATGTAAGATAAGCTTCCCTATTTATGGAATAAACTCATGGGGACAAAACCCCCGAGGTGTCCGCTCGCTCACATTACTAACACCTCAGGGAGAGTTAGGGTTAAATATTTTACTTGCGTGATGAAAAAATAATGTTTACGATATGTCTATAATAATAAAAGGTTGTATAGAGTGTAAAATAATGAATTGACTGTTAATTCATGCCTACTAAAATTTAGATATTTTTGTTGAACAAATATTATCTACCGATATATAAGGATTAGAGTAAAGATTATTACAATTATTTGGATAACTCATTCTTAAACCCTTTCTATCCTTCCATCTAAATTTTGTATTCGAATGGCCAACCTGTATCCTAATTTACACAATTCTTGTTGTAAGATTGGTTGAGGTAGTGAATAATTAACTTAATGCTTCAGGATTTGCCAAACCTTATTCTACTATAGTATAGAGTAGTTTACTGTTCTAAAATATATACTTTTCTTTTGTAATATTTCGTATCTTTTTTACTAAAACTGAATAGGTATGTCACAGATAAGTGTGTGTATTTTAGAATACATTTCAAATAGCCGCACTTAAGACTTTGGTACTTCCGGAGTTTGCATACCCATATGCAAAATCACTACATCACTACACCTAAATATTGTAACAGTGTAGCGAGGTAACTGGGGGTGCTAATGCACTATACCTACTTACATAAAAGCTACCTAGACTCCCTAAATCTGCTCGATTCAAATGTTTCGTGATCAATTTCACATAAGTATCATTAATGAGTACAAGCTCTTTCAATATTTCCATCAAGAAACAGAATACGCGAACAATAAATTAAAACAAAATTAATGCACATTGTTAAGAAGAGGGTAGGGTGGAGTAACGTCAAGTTATAGCAATAAAGATAAATATCAAGTTTCATAAATTCATAGCGTAAAAGATCTTGACAACATCCACACTTGGGACATTAGCATGTTCCACTGAGGCGCGAAGTGTCGTTGGCGCGCCGCCAGTATTACTGCCAAATAGATATCTTTTATTCAGTAAACTCAAACTTTTCTCGGCATAAATCCACGACAAGAGGGCACCTTCATGAAATTGTAATGAGGAAGAACTATTTATGGCTAATCCTTTTGAAATAAACTGCTCGAAACCGTGTCCGTCTGAATCTACGCATGGCCGTTACAAGAAACCGTCTGGCAAAATGTTTGCAGCAAAAAGTGATAGTGGGTGAGTGGAATAGACTTATGTGAGCTATGTAGTTGCGAAAGAGAGGTCGGAGTAAGGCAGACGAATGAGGTTCACTGTGGAGTAGATTTTTGAATTGCAAATAGGGGAAATGAAACTGCCGCCGCCTTGGTCGTCCCGCCCGCCCGACCTCTTCCGGCGTTATAATCATCCTTAATAACACGGGAGTGCTTTAATGAATTTATGTTGTGATCAAAGCAAGGAGCTAGGTTGAGGAAAGTTTAAAATGTGTACATTGGTTCTAGATTATAAGTTTTGTACGTCCCAGTTCTTAAGTTGAAACGGCGATAATAGAGTTAGGTTAGGTTAGTTAAAGAATAACTTACTTTGTCATTTGGCTTTGTTCTTTGCTTTTAAGTTGGCTGTGTACTTTATTAACGTCTTGGGAGAGTAATGATAACTTAATCAGCTCCATGATAACTTCATTTATTGAAGAATAATTAAGTAAGTTTCTAGATTCGTTCTGTCCTACATTACAGGAATATCCTTGCCTAATATAACCGGATATATCAAAGGGCTTTACAAAATAACTCTCTTTTATAGGTATCCCTACTTAATGTTTTATGGCCACTACCTTAGTTACAAATTCACCGTAGTCTCATATTAGTAGTTACACTTAAAACGTGCATAGCCAGTAGCCACGCAGTTCGTTGAGATCTTAAAAATGTAAGTGATAAAGTTAACGAGCTCGGTCGGGAGATGCATGGGCTTTGGAAGATACGCAAACCTGCTAATCTAATTATTATATGTATAGAGGCTGTTATAACTTCTCAGAGGCCTTAAAGGTTTGAGCCACAAGTCACTTCACTTGGCTACTGGTTGTAAGCCTATTCACCAATTTGCATGTAAGCAACGTGGCTTAGTACACTCCAGGCCTCACAAAGTCGTGGTGATAGATCCACAGAGGCTTGCAGTGAGACAAAAAGGGTTGCAACTAACTATATTTGACATTTACAGTTTCCGAAAGGTAGAAAGATATGCAAACAGTTAGATGGACGGCAAACTCAACTAATAGAGTTTCAGTTGACGTGGATACATGCCCTGGCGTTCTGCAACTGAATCTGAAAATTGACCGAGTGAATAAAAATGGTCTTGCTTTTTTAGGATTTTGCTATAAAATGTTTCGTTATGTTTACATTTAAAAATAAATATTCCTATTTTAAAATTCAAAATAATAGTAAAATTTTTTGAAAGTCAATCAAATCTAATAAGCAAAATTTTCGGTCAATTCATCAATCGTCCAGGCTTTTGTCTGTCCCAGGGTTAAAGCCGCCCCCTTTAGGCGCGTATCCTACAAAATGAAAATGATTTATTTCATTAAAAGTAGTACAGTCATTTACAACATTATTGGGTACCCCCTTATTAATATGTTTATACCTGTAGTAGTTAGGGGGCCCTGGCTCTACAAATTAAATTTCTTTAGATATACACTAACAAGTACACCGGCAATTCCGGCAATACCGAGATCCAGAGAAAGACTATAAAATTAATTTTATTATCATTGCTAACGAACCAGTTCTAGGAAAGTCAGAAACGAAGGCCACTTAGCTATTTGCAATTCTTACATAAAGAAATAATTAAATAATTTTATAGCTAAACTATGCAAAGGTACAAAAATGATTCTCCTTTAAAGCCGGCTATGCATTGGCGCCTCCTGTGTTGTTGCAAATGTTCATAGGCAACGGTGAGTACTTTGTATTAGGTGGCCAGTCTGCCTTATTGTAAGATTAGATTGTAAAAAAAAAAAAACAATATGGTCCCCACATTTATAAATACAAGGTGTAAATACATAAATTTTTTATGTTTCCAAAATTGTATTCATAACAAAAAACTTGTTAATAACTAAAATTGGTTAACAAAACAAAAAGAGAACGAGGTTGGCATAGTGACCTTTGCCTAGTTCTAAATAAGCTTTTCTTGCGAAAAGTAAATGTTTCTTAATTGATACAGACTCCCACACTTATCTAAATTAGATTTTTCTTGAGACGAAAGATATACCTAAAATGAATATAAACTTAGTTTTAATACACGAGGTTCCATTTGGCGGTTTTAAACAGAGATTAAGATAGCGTGTATTTAATTATGAAGATGCATGCGGCTAATTTAATCCCATTTAAATGATTACGCCGTAGAAACTTTTCAAATGTTTTTACATTACTCGTATGTCTTTGCCGCGCAAACTCATATGGAGTATTACTAATGAGTAAAACTAATAAAAGTTGCTTTGATCTGTAAACTCAGTTCAGAGTTTATTTGTTGGAACAGCAAGCCAATAGATTAGTTTTAATTACTTAGTATTTTTGTTGTCTATAAAAGTGCCTTTATTTGTTATTAAGATTCAAGTACGTTATATTTACAATTACGATATGAAATGGGAATTTGGAAGTTGCAAAACGAATACTTTTGTTTTATATCATCTGTGTTAAGCACTTCTTTACCTTTTTTTATTCAAGAGTTTAGTGGGATAGAGACCTACATAGTTCTCACATAATACTCTATATTCATTTAAAATTGAATGTCTTTAGGCGAGAGCAAGCTCATTCGCTACTTAAATTTAATAAATAAACAAACTAATCCTAGTTACCTGTTTGGAAATTAATTGCGTAACTATCAGTTTGTACTCCCGACTATTTGACTATGGAACTCGGCAGCGCACTGCGGTGCGTCTGATGGCTAAAATTTAATTCAAGCATGGCGCATTCCGCCACAGATTGCATTCCTTTGCGCAGACTGACTGCTTGACACCCCTTGGAGCTTAAATGTTTACGTATACCGAAACAACGCAATACTATTTAGGTAATTTGAACGAATAAAAATAAATTATTTGGTTTTAAAATAATAACTACCGAGAAATGTTTTCACATGATATTAAATGAAAAAATACTTAACTTAATTCGCACTTTTGTTTACAGGATGTAGAATAATCTTAGAAACTAAATAGGTACCCGGTTTTGAACATTAAAATTTACAGGATATTATTTTAACTACTTGGTCCTCGCAAATAAAAAAACTTATTGGACATGTATGTACTTATTTAGATACAAAAACACACACACACAAACAAATATACACACTAATATGTTAAGTTTAATATTAAAAGTTAATAGCGAACCATTGTGACATTCATTTCAAGTACCTTACGTAGGTACTCTCAATTATTCGTGGATGCACTCCATAATTCAGTTCGAATGGAATAGATATATTTTGTACTACGGAATACGTGAAAAGTGGTTTTTCTGACAAATTTCAGGTTTTGAAATTTCATTCTGCGAAACTCGTTTGTTTAAAACGTAATGTAACATTTTATTTGAACGAACTCAGGATGAGAACTGAGAGAATGAGAAACTCAGGAACTTCTTATTTTGTTTTTGAGTCATATGGATTATTATCTGTTTCTATATTTAAAACAATTGTAATTTAATTCATAAATATCGATGAAAAGAAAATTCTTCTTCAACAATGTAGAGTTAATACAATATGATTTTCTATGCACGTACTCCTTTCAATTTTTTGAGATTATAATAGAAACATTTTAGCTGATGACAGCATAATTATGACGAATATTTATTGATTTAATTCTGGTTTTTTTGTGAAATCATTGAATGAGCATAAAATAGGAATACAACACATTTCTTGATTCAATTAAATCATAGCTAAATTGAATTTTTTATTTTGTATTATACACACTTCCCACTTCTCTTCCAGTGGATGTCGTGGAAGACGACTACGAGACAACATCCAGGAAATCATCAGGGCAGCAGAATCCAACGCGATCACCAACACGCACGCCAAGCGCGGTGACTATTGACAATTACCCCCATCAAGCAAGGCCTATGACCAGCAATGGATTTTAGGTCCACTTTAGATTTAGGCTGATAGTTGGATAGCAGGCCCATGATCATTGTATACAAAATATTTCTTTTTAAAAGATGTGTGTTATGGTGTTTCTTGCGCTCTTCTTCTCCATAACTAAACACCTTCCGAAGTGGTGGTAGAAGAAAAACTATTATTGACGTTCAAAAAGTTTTCTGTAAAGAATCTACTTTGAATAAAATATTTTTGATTTTGATTTTGATGTTTGATCAGCAGTGGATCTAAAAGGCTGATATTTGGATAGATATTACATATATCTCTATATGCTGAAGCGATAAAAAACGTCCCTTGTTTCACGTCGCGTCTATCAAAGCTCGCTGACAACTGTATGATTTAGTTATGACTTGTTACACATTCGCTCCAAACGCATATCGGATATCCAAACTGCATATTTTGACGTAAAATATTCACGCTCCGTGACCGCTTTGAGTGAAATCTCGACGTGAATGCGCTAAATTCGACGAAATACAGTTTACGCGATACCGCTTATGTGGCATTATGTGCGTCACAATAACTCTGTATCACTGAATTCAGTAATGGGATTGATAGACACAGTACTTTTGACTTAAAATTGAGTGCTGTGTGGTATAAATTATAGAAGGCATCATTGTGACGATGATACGTGATCTATCATGTGACATTAAGCAGTGACACGAGTGATAGTTTATGTTGACAACTGCCGCCGATGGTCGTTATTAGTCGCCGCCTGTCGTCAGTGATCATCAACGAAGTTCACTTGTTGTCAATAGTCGTCATAAAAATAATATAAATATAATGTGAAATAATTTAGCTATATACCCTTAATTTAATACAATGTAAAACGAAAATAAAATAGTTACAACATTCACAAGCTTATTTATATTTTCATATCCATTTGAAATAAAACAATGTCGAAGCTAAGAGGCAAAAACGATTGTTTCAAAGAGACAACACTCGAGGCTCTCGAGCTGAGTGCATGCAAATTGATGCCCCTCGACCATCGCGACAAAGTCGAGTTCTGGAGTGGCTGAGGTCCAACTTTATGCCAATCGGGATGGTCAGACGATAAATTAATGTTTCTTTGAAATTGGAATTTACTTTGGCATTAAAAATCTAGGTGTAAAATAGTGATGTACTGTATTGCTAGTATATAATAGCCGCATGGCGTTGCGAATGTATGATATGTTATACACCCGTCTAATACGCAAGGTCAGAGGTTTAGTCCTGGGTCAAGCCGAAACCAAAATAATTTAAAAAGCAAATTGAATACTTTATTAATTAAAAAAAGTGAATATCATCTACCAAATTTATTTAATACTTGATTATAGATTGATGATTGATGAGAATGTTGATAAAAAAATCAAACTACTATTGAGAACTACCGAACTTTATATCAATCAATCAATCATTTATTTGCATGAATATAGGTAGGTACAAAGTTCTTGTATTACAATATTTGGTATCACTATATAGTTCAGTATAAATCGAATAACTCGTTCAACCCTAGTATTGATGGCGTATTGTTTTGAGCGTAACCGCTAATCATCGGTATTATTGTAACGTGGCATTGTAAACAATTCAGATATGGCTTATTAATTTCAGCTTAGGTTGCGTTCATCAACAATTAGCTAAAATTCTATATTTATCTAATAAGTACATAATTATACAACTCTAGGTAATTATTTGATTTAGATAATATTTGTATAATGTTTTTTATGTCTAATATTCTATTCATTTTATGTCTTATAGTCTTTATTTAAGTAAATGATTATAATAGTTCACAAACTAATTTAATTCACGTTAATATGTGTTACAAACCCTGAGTTCTTTTTATTTTTTTATATGATCGGTTGGAAACGAGCAGGAAGTCCACCTGATTCTAAGTGGCCACTGCCGCCCACGGACATCTGTGACCAACCCCAGATAAGAGCACAGTCCTACCTGATGTCGGTCACAGATGCGATGCCACCCCTGAGGACTAAGTTGGAACGCCTCGGATAAGTATGTATATATCCCTAACCACACCCTTCAAACCAGAACACAGCAGCGCTCCACTGCTGTTATAAGACAGATATAGGTGTGACGGTGATGCCGCCGGACGAACCACAGAGGGCTCTACCACCTGCACACAAACAAGTATGTTTATCTTTAGCACACTATTTAATCCCGAATTCAAAAACGTTTAACATAAAATATTAAATGCGTATTTTAACATTAATTCATTATCGACATGGGGTTCTTCAAAAAAGCTGCAAAAAGAGCTCTCATTCAAGGCCGGCGATGAATTGGCGACTCCTTTGGTGTTGCAAATGTCCATAGGCGACGGTGACCACTTTCCATCAGGTGGCCCGTCTGCCTTATCGTTAGGTAAACATAAAAAAA
>DWPV01000651.1:0-26392 GCA_018251915.1 Urbanus proteus proteus | reverse complement strand
GGTCAATTTAATTTGTACGGATATTCAAGCAATCAAGCAAAACAAACGCAAACAGTTTTTGAATGCGCAGGGCCCATATTGGTAATATGTATATCTATGAATTTAACCTATTTCCAAGAGCAGCCCGTACATATATGTACATACGAGTATAGAGGTGAAGTATCAGAAATTTTATCCATAAGGTTTTAGACTTGTATATTTTAGTTCGATAAGTATGAGATTGTCCTAATAATATTCGAAAAGAAGGTATTCTTAATAAACATTTTTCACGCAGACTGCACGGCTAATATGTACTGGAATGTCGAGTTTGAGTACATCAAAAAGTTTATGTATGACGGCAGATGAAACGATAATGTAGACAGACAATTACTCGAAACGAAATGTAGCGTGTGTTGTGTATTTATTTAAATCTGTTTTTATACAATAGAAGTGTCTATTCGAATTTTAGTAGACACGACTTTTTATAAATATTTGTAAGTGGCCCGATATTGAATTTAAGCCTGATCAATGAAATCTTATAACGACGCTAGGTTCACAATAATTTGATTTTAGAACATTGGTTTGTTTGAGACCCGATTTAATTCAATAGTAGGTACCTAAATTAAGAAAAAATATTCTCATGTACATATTAATAGGTATATATTATTTAAAACATAGTATAATAAATAAATACATTTCACTCCTCATACGTAACATATTAATGCGCTGATAAGACTAACATTTTACAAACTACAATGTTAACCATAATAATAATAATACGTGATTAAATTGAACGCAAAAATAAGCGGAGAGGGACAGGTTCCTTTCCCTTTTTCTACAATCGACGAAGCAGGAAACATAATATTGGTTCCGATGGCATTTTACTTTATTTCGTTTTTAGTCACTATTCAAATCTTAACATTAAAAGAAACAAAATAATAGGGTATTACACTTACTTTAGTTATTTTTATTTAATAATTATTTTTAACTAATAATAACCAACAGAAATTTAAGATTGAGATTGTGATCTTCAAAACTCGGAGAATTAGAGTTATTAGATAACGTTATTCAATAAGTGTCCTTGTGATATATTTATTTTACTGTGTTTCGACGCAGCAGTGGCTATTATTTCAAGAAAACAGCGTGGGTGCTACTAGATACCTACAATCTATAAATTTATTACGACTGTAATAAAAATACAACTAACACATTTCCTACACTTTGATTTGACCTGTTTACACAGATCAAAGCGTCGGAAAATAAACAACCAAATCTCCCATCATAACTTCATGAAATTCAAAGGATTCGAAAGAACATCAAACTCGTTTGAAGCGATGTTGCCAGTTAGAGATGCGATTTTATCGTGAAGATTACAGTTGCTTTAAAACACGATGAGAGATACATTGTGGTGCGAAGTGCCGATAATGGTGTTCGGGTGTGACGGCATGGTGCGGTTAATTGCGAATGATTAGCGGGTCGCCGTAATGAGGCGCGATCGGATCGCAAAGTGTAGTGCACTGGAGGCGAGTGGCGCGGCGCGTGGCGGCTCGCGTGATGGCATCTCGCTGTCGATGAATGAACGTGGAGTCGATCGCAGCTCCATTCAACCAGTTTGGTCGTGCACTGATTACCGCTGCCTACTTTGAATCTTATCTACTACGAGTGCCTCGACCAAGCAAAGGAGCGACAAACCGTCCCGGCCACTCGCCCACAAAAACTGCCCGTCGCCCGCCGCTGACGAATTTCCTCTCTCCATTCACACCTTTTTATGAGCTTTTTTCATGAATGAAGTCGTGTTCGGGATAATTATTGAATTTCGACGATTCGTTACGAATATCGATGAGCCGGAAGCCTATCGGCGCGGGTGATTGCATCGAGTGATCAAATTCCGACGCTCAGAAAGTAATTTTATGGTTTTTAAACTGAATTTTAGTTTGATCTCGTTGTAGTCGTGATTTTATAGACATCTGCGGTTCGTGTGTTCGGCATGAAATTATTAACACGTGTTCGATCGAAATCTATTATTGGCCGGCCTAATTACGGATTGAAATCGTGTAAGATTTATTCGAATCGCGTATGTAATTTATACAGTGATTAGCGTGCGGTACAGTCATTAGATGCACGGAGCGGCGTGATTAGTTTTCAATAACCGTAATTAGAATTGTCGTATTAAATTTTCTCCAACAAACAAGAGTTGATTGCAGCCGGTGGGATATTAGAGCGGCATTATAAAACGAATCAGTGGTAATAGCGCAGGGGATCTAATTAAATTGCCGCCGATAATAATGGCACTCGGTCTCCCCTCGCAGACCCCTCGACATTTATTATTCCTGCAACAGTTCCCTGGAACTAGGGTTACCACTTATTTAAAATATCCAAGACTTATTCTTATTACAATTCAATCAATTAACATATACCTATTTGAATACTATGTAAGATTAAATGAAACAGCAATGATATATACAATTATCCTATAAATTATCAATTTATAAAAAACATTTTCACTCGTAAAATCTCCTAGAGAAGAGAGTTGGTACTAAACTATTTTTTCTATTGTTTCATTCAGTAACCCATAAATAAATATTAACCGAAATTAAAAAGGGATAAATAGGTACATTATTTTAACTGATATCTATGTTCAATAATAAAGTAGTAACAGAACAGTTAATATCAACAAAAATGATTAGTTACAGACCTAGTAGTAATGTCCCGAAAAAACTAGCTTTAAGTTTGGCAACCCTTCAGGGAACACTGTTCCAGTTAGTTCAACATGTAAATATTGGGGAATATATTGCATCATAGTTTTCAAAGAACAGAACGCAAACAATGATTGAAATACTAAGAAGTAGTTATTTTAATGACCGTTTCTAGATAATTGGTTAAGCCGTTATTCCGGGCCAATGTTGTACGTGACTGTCAATAACATTTGAAATGGGGACCAAAATATTCCTGACCGAAATATGTTATGATAGTTTGTACGAAAATAATAACGAAATGTCTTTTTTATATTTCGATAAACATAATATCAATTTGATGAGTGGAGATAGGTCAAGTTTAATGTATAGGTATTCTATAAATGTGCTAAGTTCCAATTTTTGCATACCTAAGCACTTGCAATTCGACGGTTCAGAAACACTGGGTACTAAACATTTGTATTTTAACGTAGGTAAGTATCGATATGTTAGTTCCAATCCTTTCCGTTTCAATCTATTACAATCGTCCCACACCGTAATGAAGACATGAAGCTTAGAATCACAAATGAAATTAGCCCATGCAAAAGAGTTTAACAGATTTTAAACGGTAAAAAACGTTAAAAATAGATAAGTAACAGAATTCGCATGTACTCCTTTCGTCTAGCACTGTAATAGAGATAAAAAATATAAAGATCATAATTACAAATTACACAAAAATAAAAAGATTATAATAATACTCAATTACTATTTATCTCCAGGTAAGTTGGAGTCGTCGCGTATTGCAACCGTCCCGCGCTACGCGGCGCCGTCGAATTGCAATCCACGGTAATTCAGATACACACCTTTATATTGTTATATCTCCATTTCATTTCATTGCTCGCTGGGGACTACATCTGCCCCCTCACCCCACGTCCATTAGTGTTTTGTGAATGATTTAAAAGCTCTTTCGGATAACTACTCTGTAAGTGAGTAATTTAAGACTTGCTTCCCATTTTATCAGTGCTCCCTAATTTTAGAGCGCATTAAAACATTACGGGATGAGTAGACAGTTTGCAAAGGACTCTTTTATTCCAGCCATTAGGGCTTGCAGATTCCTAATTATATTCTACGGAAGCAATCACTTTATGCAGGTATATTTTAAGCGAAAATATATTATGCTGTTGCTTCTGAAAGCGGTTTTTTTCTGGTTTTTAATTTTGTTAGAGTAATATCTAGTTTTATTTATCAAGCTATTATTAGCTATACCGTTAAAATAGTGAAAAGAGTGCGCCATAATATGTGTTTAACGAAGCGAAAGAAAAAGTTCATTAACCGTTCTAACTCACATGATATTAGGTTAAATTGAATGTATTTATATACGTACCTATGCGTACCTATCTATTCTTGTGAAATCGTTTTGTTTGCTTCTAAATTTTGAATTCATCTTTAATACACTTTATCAATTTTATTTTTTAAAATCAAATAATTTAATAGAGCCGTTTCAGTGAAATAGTCATACTTGTATAGTGTTTAGTTTAATTCCTAGGAAATATGAAGTTTCTCCTTTATTGTGATTCTATTAACAATAAAACAAAACAAAAAACATTATCAGTATAACAAAATATAAAATTGATCTCTAACAGAGACTTTAGAATGAATAAATAAATAAATACGAATTTAAAATGTAAAAATTCCAAAAATATAACAAATCATTAATGATGATGATGATGACTCGATCCTGGGCCTAATTTATTTATAGCCTTATTAATTCATTATTATGATTGAATAACATCTTAATCTATGACAAAATGAAGCTTAAATTATCCAATCACAAATTAAGCGAGTTCGAAATTCAATCTAGGGTTGCACTTGAATTATTTAAAGTAAAAAGCAATTAGGCTCAAACTGCTCATTTCCATACACCTACTTAACCACGTTTTTATGCTATTTGTATTCGCGTTCAATTAAAGAGTACTTTACGTCTACTTTGGATACGCATGAATTTACGGGAGTAGAGGTGTCTATGCGCAATGACGCTGAACTTTTAGTAAAAACGTTATAGCGCAAAAAGGGCTCTATCTGATAATATGACAGCGAACATAGTAATAGATCTCTAGTACAATAATTAGATACCTACTGTAAACAGTAAAATAAATAGGTAATAAACATTCTTAACTACTACAATATTAATTACCTACTGTTTTAAGTATAAGAAAACACCAATGCACCGGTTAGTTAATTTAATGCAAATATCAAAGAAGACAAAAGTAAAATAACAACGGACTGACGATTTTGATTAAAAATTATTATATTCTTTAGCTCTCCTATCTTTCATTCACAAAACTTGATAACAGTTGAATCGTGAAAAATTGTCTAATGTTTAGTATTTCGTGTCTTTTATTCTATCCTGCAACAACTATGTTACTCGCTATTTACCAAATTCATATTTTTTTATTTCACACGACCTGGTTCCCGCGGTTTTACCCGCGTTAAAAAAAGTTAAAATTAAATATACGAATTTTGATGCCTATAGCACCAAGTAAAGTGGTATTTTTAAATTGGTGAAAGAATTTTTAAAATTGGTCCGGTAGTTTTGGAGCCTATTCAGTTCAAACAAACAAACAATTAAATCTTTATAATATTAGTATAGAAAATTCGCATAAAATACCGAAACGTACGTAGTGCGTACAAACCATACGCACGGAGAGAGCGGAAGAAAATCCGTCATCTCCCAGTCGTAAATAATGCGCGTCGGTACATGCAAATGAGAGTTATGGTAATTCATCGGAATGGGGCGGTGATAAGATACCGCTTTGTTGCGGCCCGGAGATATGGCTCGCGGGTCGCTTCGCCGGAACCTATGGGGTCATTCTCACCGGATTAATTTTTAAAAATTCCAAATTCATAATTTGTAAGTACCTACCTACATTTGAAGATGAGGAAGAATATTGCAGCAGTTTAAAATTTTCAATTCAATGCTATATTCTGATATTAAAGTTTAGATATTAATAGTAAGTATTTTTAATAATAGCATTGTCCTTAATGGTTTGGAATGTTTGGATGTATTGGATACAGTGATACAATGAAGATTTTGCCTGACAAAACTGCATATGCCCAATACTGACTTATCCATGCCATCTCTTATAAAATTTTAAGATAGAGACTAATTATTTCTAAACATAAACATTTTGATCCTTTGATACTTATCTGAAACTGCTAATAAAAATCATAATATATGACCTTTCTATGAGATTGCTGACAGTATGTTTCCATTATAAGCCTACAATAAAATTCCATAAAAACAAATGTTTATGTTAATTTATTTTTCGGCTACAAAGATAAGATAACGCTTTTGTTATGTAGGACCGGAGACACGGTTCGAGGCTTGAACCGCTCTGCTACCACCAAAAGATACCAAAAAAAAACTTTTTTCAAAATTTTAATTTTGTGATACGTGTAAAAGGGAAGGTCTATTTATGATTTATAATTTTATGCAGTTTTACGGCTAAAATAAAGTTTTACTATAGGAAACTATAAAATATATAGTATATAATAGTTATAAAAAGACAAATAAAATAATTAATATGACAATTCTGCAATGGTAAATTAAAAAAAAAAACATATTTCCGTTAACTAATGTAGTCCCCGTTTGGTTATTTCACTATTAGATGATAATTACACATCATACAGAAGATAAGTTCCCCTTTACACTTTGGGTAAAAAAGCTAATTCTTCTAACAATATGATAGCTGTCGCCGCGTCTACAATAGAGGCGATTGGGGTAAATTGGCAGATAAAAATAATTTATATATGTTTGTGGAGCTAACGAGCGACGCAGCGGGATCCCCTGCCTCTTACTTCCCCTTCAGACTGTCTGACGCCAATAACTATTATTATTCTAATCGGTACCAGATAATTTATTGAGAGAGAAATCACACTAGGTACCTATATGTCTTTACCACATTCACCGAATAAAATGACTCCGGATCAACTGCAATTATCTTAGAACTATGCGGACTATCATCAAAATCTCTAGAACTTCGCCTGGTTAGGCGTACTAGATTAGTTTGGAGCCTGATGATGATAGCACGAAAGCGTAAAGGTATATCAAATGAGGAGTAAATAACACATTATATAAATAAAAAGGTGATCAGGTGAAGCAAAAAATATCGCAAGTTTAGAAGGCACCACGGCAACAGTAAGCAGGCGATTCCATAACGCACACTACTTGCTTGTGGCACAATACATTAAAATTATAATAAAAACGGAACAAAAATGAACAAGGCATTTAAATTAAAAATTTCCATTAAATATCATTGTTCCAACTTTAAAAACTTATTCATAAACAGGTAACGAAGCGTGCGCGGGCGCAGGTCACACATTGTTCACGCTGATGAGCAGTAGCAGAAACAAGTCAGGGACGAAACATTGGACTAATTGGTTATTCAACATTTTTTGAATACCGAGTATGTTTAAGATTTGGGTTTAAGTATTTTGACCGTGGTTAATAAATATTTATCAGCTTCGAAAATTTGTAGGTAAACGTAGCTTAGTCAATCGTAAATGTGAATTCTTATAATGATTATCCTAATTCCTAAGATTGTTAAGAAACTACTATTGTCTTAAACACCTTATGGGCCGCAGAAAATTTGCAAACCCATTACGAATCCTATTGTGTTCTATTTTAAGAGGTTACTAAACAGAGATGCCAAAATCAGGCATTCCAACTTAATCCTCAGGAGCAATAATGAAATTGTAATTGACTTCAGGATGAAGAACAATAATGTACAATTACGATCAAATAGGTTGCTGGCCTGTTACTACTTTCGTTACGTCAAAAATTTAAACAGAATAGTATAAAACTACAGTTCCCAAATAGAAAATATATAATTCAGGTCAAAACAGGTCACCTTAGTCCAAAACTCACTTGCAGCGCAGTGACCTAGTAAACCGATCGGCGTTACCCTTCAAAAAGATGCGTAATTGATTGCATTCACAGGAGCTCATTTGGGTGATTGTAGCGTTCCAATTGCGTATTTAACGTATGGGAAGGACCCTTGTGAACCGTTGCCAATTTGGACGACACCCTCCCGTGGAACGCGGGGCAAACGGCTGTTTATATTGAGTTTGTATTATTTGCACGATTCCAAATGGGGATATGTTTTAACGCCGCTCAAAATACGGTGAATTCTTGATCTGGGACTATTCAAAAGAACAACGTTACATCTTTACTTAAATCATAGTTCAGTAGATACAAAATACATTTATATGAAACTAGTAAAATATTTTGTTTATGCTTGCTATAATATGTCTAGCTGTAAATGCAAAAACACAATAAAATCTTTGTTATGTTGAAACCGATAACATTCAATTCTTACCTTAGTACATATCACAACTAAGTTAAAATAGTCCATATAGACACATTTGCTTTATACCAGAATAGCACAGAGCTGCACTGCTGCTTTAAAACAGAAATAGAGGGGTTGATGACGTCGCAATAGTCCGCTACGAAGACTTCGGTCAAGTTAAATATGTACCCGTATCTATTTTGAAGTAAAACTTACTCGCGATTTAATAGGTCATTTGGCATGTTACTATCAGCGTGCAAATATCCCGGCCTAAAGAGATTAGATAAACCACAAAAGACGACTTCGAGCGACGTGAGAACTCAAAACCAAACTAAACGGTATTTCCCTTACTTTATTAAAATAGCGGTATTGTTGTCAAAGAGGAAAACTAAATATACATTATTCGATAGAAATAATTAATTGCTACTGATCGACACAAACATTGAATCGAGTGCAGTGATTTATGACAGACTTTGATTTCGTCATATCTTTGCAAATTTCATGCAAAAAAAAACTGTATCGCTATAGTGGTGTTGTAGGAATTTGACATCGAAACGATGTCGCAACAGCGGAGTGTTTTTGTCCAAAATTTGAAACACTAGCAAACGAATGCGCATAAATTGTTGAAACTGGTGAATTTTGTAGGAAATTCGCGAACTCCCGGATCACTATGCAGATCTAAATTTAGAATGTAATAGCTTGTTTAATAATCTATATTGGTGTGAGCACTCGCAATAATCTATTTGTATCCACAAATAAATTCCTGGTGGCTGTTTTATTAACTCGTATAAACACTTAGTTTAATGTATTTGCGCAATTCATATAAAACTTTATTCTTTTGTCAAAAATAAAGCGAAACGTTATAGTTTTTTTTTGCTATGTTCCGTTATTTGCAGTCTAATGTTTTATCCTAAGTTCTTCTCAAATATCTTACATCGGCAATAGTTGAAGAATAATTCCTGGATTTTTCTAGATCTTAATATAATAAATTATTATCTATCATTATTAACTGGAAAAGTCATTCTTTTAAAAAACTGTTTTCAACGTGACGATTTTATAATATTTTTCACTGTTTTTCACTTAAGTTATGTTTAAGATTCACAGATCTAAAGTTTAGTATTTTTAATATTTACCCAACATTTCAATTCTAACTTTGCAGTACCTTAACAGAAATAGTGTGTATTTTTGTAAAATGTTAGAATGATAATGAGTAATAATGTTGCACTGTATTGAACGAGAGACACTCCAGAGAACTTCATCCCAACGTCGTGTCCTTTGCATAGATAGCATTCGAATGTATTTCTGTCAATAGGTCATGGATACCGTCACTCGACAAGCTCTAACAGATGGCTCATTGTGTTTAGACGCAGATAAGCCATGTCTTAACAACTTTGTGTACTCAAATAAACGCGTATGAAGTCAACTGTTGGACGCGGAAATATTCTATTCGTTTTTTAGAATACCTCGCTGACATTTCACAATATTGCTACTATCATATAAACATTATGTAATAACTAAAAATATTTGTACATATTTTATTTAAATTGATTATAAGTTTTAATTAAATTCTAAACGTAAATAGGCAATATATTATTTTATATGTAAAAATAACAACATTAGAATGTGAAAGTTGCAAAGTAAACGCAGTCTTCTAAGAACTTTGTATAAAATTAAAATCTTGTATTATAGCTATAAGTTTATATGTTTTTTTTTCGAACGAACTTAAATAAATTACTCGATAATAACAGTTCGAACGAAGCAGCATAAAACAGATTATTTAAAAGCAATCCTAATACTAAATTGAGAGTGGAATTATCAACCTCAAAGGGTAATTACAAATAAGGTTATCAAGAATGATTCAGCTCGAAGCGAGCGTAAAACACTATTGTCTTCGCTAACTTAAAATTAATAAGCGTAGTGACTCAGCGTCGAATAAATCAAATTAGATAGTCTACACGGCAACAATGAAACGAAATATGGCGATAAAAGTCACAATTAATATTATAATATCATAAGACAATAAGCCAAGACGCAAGAATAAGGAGACTCATCAATCAACGATCATTACCCTCCCCCTTTCTTTACTCGTTACATATAATTAATCATTGTATATAATTAAAATTCTCGATGACATGGCGAAATTAACGCGGATCCACGAAGCAAACCCTTTGGGAGACGTAGTTGAGTGAAAAATTAAAAATGTTTACTTAGGCCTTTAAGATGCTGCGTCATTTTAGTTTACAAGATATCAACAATTTGTATAGAATTTTTGATATTAGACTGGACAGAATCTTTGCAAAAGTGTGTCAAGAATAATAGGACGAATATGAGCATAACCGAGTCAGAACAATATTTTTAAGATGTTGTTACTTTTGGATAGATTTGTTTTTATTATACATTGAATGTGCATTGAATGTTAAATAATTTATACATAGTTTGCATTTAGACAACACTGACCGAATGGAAGGCTTCAAAAGAAAAGTTGTTTTCATTCCCTATTTATTATATGACTTGTTGCATTGTAGATAATTTCTAGCAACAAATATTTATTTCTTTCTAATATTAAAAGGTCTAACATGCTAAGGGTTATCATCCACCCGAGTTTTGTTGTAATTGAAATCGTCAGCATAGCGGCCGGTCGGGATTCCTTTTTACAGCCTCGGATCATGACTTAGATTACATTATTCAGTGTAAGATCTGCTCATACATGACAATAAGACTCTTCCATTGCACATATGTATTAGAATTTCAATTCTGTAGTGTTTTTTCTTACTAAGCTTACGACAAGAAATTCCAGCGCTGTAGCAATAATAATTATTATAGTTGTTACTGGTGAGAGTCAGAACAGTAAAAGCAGTACAACCAGTTCAGCCAGATATAAACTTAGACTGCAGAAAACATATAGAAGGTACAAAATAAAAATGACACATGCTTCATTCTCAGCATTACAATTACTCGCAGCTCGTGACTGTATTATAGGACAAAAATTAATATAGAAATATTTTTCACCAAATCCATTGTATTTGAGGCATTAAAACATAAGAGATTTTTTGTGACACATTCATTGAAGTTTATCCAGCATCCTAATAAAGCGGCACATTCGCACGATACGGATTCTGTATTTTATATTCTAAATAACAAGATATTTAGTTATTCTTGTAAAAAGTGGCAGCACTGTTTACATTGAACATACATTTGCTGGCTAGTAATAGTGGTAATGTAGGTCTACTGAGTTTATTACTTGTTTCCTGTGGCAGCACTATGATTGATATATGGACGTGCTCTGCTCGTAAATAGCTGAGCTTAGTTGTGACGAACGAAAATGTTTTATTGCGTTATCTTTCTTTTTTGCTGCTTTTCAGATTTAGGGGTCATATTCTGAATTTAATGACTTTCTGCGAAGAAACTAACACCTGTAGAGATTATATTTATATTAGAGGGTTTGTTTTAAAAATAGTAGCCGATTGCTAAGCTTATTTCAGTTTAAAAAGACTGATTTGTTTTTATTTGCCTTTTCGAATTCTGACGTGATTGAGACGAGGGCACAATACTCCACTAACGAGAAATAAATATAGAGATTTCATCGTATCGAAAAATGGAATTTCAATACAAAACGAGAATATCTGTCGGAAAATTGTGGGCGGTATGTCGTACCTAAGTAAAATTGTTATTTTCCTATTTCTTCCTAATAGCAACAGTGTGTAATCAATAGGTAGGCGTGGAATGAACTTTTTCAATTTAAATTTTATTATTTCTTACCTAATTATATTGGATGATGTAGGTAATTTCTTAACTAGTGGGCACCTTTCTGTTATTTAAATAGATATCTGTACTTTTTTATTCAATACTTCAAATTCATTATTTTTTTTAATTACTTTAATATTTGTTTTAACGTGGTTCCTCCAAATACAATTATAAACTCATATTTGAACTAACTTTTTATCCAACAAACGTATGCACATTCTTTGACAAAAACAATAAATTTAGCTTTTTCACCCAATATATTTTTTAATTTGGATAATGAAACCTGGGGCAGTCCATTGTTCGGGCGTTACGTCCTTTCGCCGTAACTCCTAGAACAATATGTTGCTTCATTATTGGGCGTCCGGAGTTAACAGCAACTAAGTAGATAACAATCGGCTGGAGGCTTGTTCGAGACACGAAATTAATTAAAACAAGTTTGTTCGCGGATCCTGCGGAACAAAGCACTGCTGAGTCACTCGGTAATTACCTCCGCTGAGTTGCGCTTCATCACATTATCTTGGGCTTACTGGAAGATGGTGACAATGTAGGATTATGCGTCGATCATTTTCATTTGATTAGAGATTTTAGAAGGCAGGATTTAAGGTATTTTTAATAACGTCTTACCGGATACATTGTTTCTTCATTTTTGAGAAATTTTCTATTAGGTTGGCAAAATAACGAGAGATGAAAGTTAAATTGTATTTAGTAATGGCTGGTGTTATTTTGAACTGGATGAACTTGAAGTGATTGCTTTGAAAAAGCTTCAGAGGTAAGAATATAGAACTAAGAACTTCTAACTGAAAATATATATTTTTTAAATAAGTATTCTCTTAAATTGAATTTGTAAATATATTATGCTTGGCTATTGCCATGCGTAAAAGTTAACAAACATAACCTGTCTTAAAACTTACCAGAATTTACGCGGTCGCAAAATCTTAACCAGAAAATGTTGGCAATTCGTTTTATGTTGTACATGAGTACAAGGTCTGTAAACAGGTCCCACTATAGATACCTACTCTCTCCCACGCTTGTTTGGCGCGCCCGTTGCCATGACGACCGGTGATATATGAGCCCTGTCTCTAACTTGTTCTTTACTGTCTTAGATTATAAACAAATTGCACTTTAGTAGCCATTTTTATGAGTTGAATCATAATTTAAGCTGGTATATTTCATTTTAATTAATTTTATGTAGGAAGGTTCACCATAAACTTAATTAATATTATATAGGAAGGATGAAAATTAAAAATTACGTGGGATTACGGATTTGAATAGTTCCACTATTTAAGTTCGCCTGGATGTCGATGCAACCCTTTTCTGAGGGAAGAATCTTCAAATTCACTTTGTTTCTAAAACATCAAGTAGGCAACTTTTTATTACTGTTCCGGTATCCCCCTTTAAAAAGTGCATTGAGATTTTGCAATTAAGGATGCTTCCTTTATTACTAAATCTAATTCATTATTCTTAATAATATCAATAGGTAGATATTTAGAAAAAAAGACGTCCAAATTAATTTACAAGTATGTTTCGACGTTAATATTACATCGCATATCTTTAAATTCACCCTAGATAGTAAGTTTTGAATGTACCGGTTGTTTGGCGCGCGTTGTCATGGAAACGCGAAATACGGGCTTGTCTGCTCCGTACTATAAAATACGTCCGTTTTCAATTATAAAAATACAACTACATTTAAGTTGCAGAGTATCTCCAATTAAAGATTTAAATTCAGCTAGTTATTTTTCGAAATCCCAATCATACATTTCCCTCACCATTCGCTTTTCCCGGCTTTCCCGCCAGAATCCATTTGTTGTTTTTTTTGGGAATATGGCCCGTTAATTATTTAGCCAGAATGATCTTTCGATTGAAAGGTTTTAAACCCTTTTAAAAAGCTTTATCATATAATTGTAAAATGTAAATATGTTTTTTTTTTGTACATTCAAAATATTTAGCTCCATATTTACATGACATTATTTATTTACTTTTTAAAATTGAATCATAATGAACACTAAAATAATTTCAATTCTACGTTTTTTTTAATTGTCTGGATAGGCATTTTTGAACACAAGATAAATCAGCTATACACTACCACAATTTGTTCCCTCTTTATTAAGTGGATTCATGTTATTATACCGTGTTAAGGCAATTCTACACTACGCGGTATCTTCAAAAAGCCTAATAAAAATCTACGAGCACTACAACACGATGATGATGTTCGTGATGTGAATTTTATACCAGTTAATATAATAAACGATTCTCTAAACAATAATTATTACCAATTACGACACAGAAAGCCCTCTACAATCAAAAAGGATGACTGGCAGAACTTGCGGCCGCACGCGGTGATATATACAATAGGGTTGCCACTTGCTACCTATATTGTAGTATCGTTCAATGCTTTAGTCAATAGGGATGTGAAATGTCAGGATCTTACTGATTTCAACAGTTAAAACAAAAAATATATATTTGCAATATATGTGCCGACGCAATTTAGAAAAAATGAACATATTATATACGTTTTTTTTAAACACCCGTAATCTCAACGCAACAAGAGATATTATAGATTCGATACGCAAAAATATGATGTTGGTTACGTGGAAATGAGACAAAAATATTTTTGTGACAACCATAATATGTGCATCTACCTTAACATTTCATTTTACGACAATGCGATTCATAACTGATTTTAAATCTTATGGCCATATAAATATAGACTAATTGATGCGTTTTCATCGAATGAAACAGCGGTACAACAATAACTAAGGATATCTCACATCTCTTTCTAAATCGTATCATTCTACATTTGTCTCTGTCGGTGGGACGTTCTGACATGAAATTATTGAGCGAACTTCGCGGAATTTTTAATTAAAAAAAATATGAACATTAACGTTAGTGGTGTTGTATAATAAAATTAGATAAATGAAAAGATAACTTGTTCCATAAATAAGGTTTGGTCATAAGCTTACCTAATTTTTAATTACAATCTATGAATTAAAATTATGAGTATGTTCTTATACGGAGTAAAATATGACGTCAGGGTTATGTAACAAATATAATATAGAAATTTTAATTACAAAAGTACGAATCTCCTTAATGTTTTGTAATATATAGATTAGCACATTTTCACAATAAGACTATTTCTGGTATAGTCTGGTTTAAATATGAGGAGTTTCAACTTAGACCTCAGAGTAGCAACGCATCAGTTAGCGTCTATATGTAAGTGACCTATCATTTTTATATTACAGCAATTATTAGCAATAGTATTTACTATTTAGCTATCTCTAACCTACGATAGACGGCCTACAATTTCAAATGTAGCTACGAGCGGTCACCCATCTAACTGCCAATTGTGGTCAACATTACTTAACTTACAGATCAAATCTACAAAACCGCATGCGCGCTTTTATATTACTAAAATTCAATAAATTAGTAGTAATACATTAAAAGTAGGTACCTATGTAGTGCGATTCAATTAACATTAAAAAAGTAAGTACCTACCTAGTAGTTCACTTACTCATAAAACTATTTGCAGATAATAACAAGAAGTGTAAAGCATTTAAACGGTCGATTGTTTGCTAATAAATTGATTAACTACCTACAGATATTAATTACTCCAGTGTCAATCAGTCGTGACAACTTGACTACTCAAACACGAAGCGCAATAATTGGAAAGGAAGTAAATGATTTTAATGATGATTTAAATTGATCTATTAACGCATTCTTTTATAATACACGTAACGAAAAAAGAAATAAACTACTAATAGAGAAGTTAAAGCCGCGTGTTTAGTAAGAGTGCAGCGGTAAGTGAGAATAATTTTTAGAATGTCTTAAATAAGCAATCTTATTAACTGTATGTCTTTTTATTTTGGATGTTACATAAAAATAAGTTCGAAATAAAGAAAATAATGTTTAAATGTAGATGATAATCGAATCCAGAACCTGTTGGACATTGTGCCACCTGGGTCTTATTTCTCAAATTATAGATTAGACTTCTATACTAGCTCCTGTAGTGTATATTGTGCAGATTCGCTGAGGCCCATGGTCAAAGATCACATAAAAATAATAAGTCTTAAAATTGCCTAACTTCTGTATTTTCAAATTGTAATGTATCAACTAGTTAATTACGATTACAAACCAAAAGCAAATGTAGACACCAAAATTTAATACATTTTAATATACCTATTTAAAAAATATGAATTTCTAACATACCTACGTACCGGAACATCTTTGTAACAAGATGGCAATCTTGAGAATAATTTTTGCCGAGCACTTTGTTACTGGTTGCTTTATTATCATTGCCACTAACGTTTACGACCGGTAAAACGTCAAATTATAAGTGTTCATAATAAGGCAATAAATTTCTAACGGCCCCGCTTGCAACAATCTCGCACACATAAATTTATGTCAACTCTCTTGTCTGGTATAGCTTCAACTGACTTCTGTAGCCCTGGTACTTATGAAGCTATATCATCCGTATTCTATCCGTTTATACAAAAATTGTTTACAAAATTTATCTAGAAACAGTATAGAGGATAGATACCTAACATTATTATTTTTAGGTTTCGTCATAATTGACGATAAAAATATTAAAAAATCCATTCCTTAATAAATTATACCTAACTAAGTAATTGATTAACCTTCTGATGGCATGTCAATTTAGCAAAAGACAGCAGTCTTCGGAAAATAAGATAAAGCTGAAACGTTTTCCTGATTTAATAAACCAATAAAAATATTTTTAATTTAGGACTATCGTCTAGTTTTAACGACAAATATAACAGTTGTATAACGCGAACGACATCAAAAATAGCAGCAATAGACCTTTAATTTTCATGATTTATAATGAAAGCCACTTAAATTTTACTACATAATTAACAATATCAAGTAGGTTAACGACCTAAATGAAAAATTGGCACCTAAATCATGTATGTAGGTGAGACGGTAACTGACCTATGTAGAACGATATTTGTGTCACAAGTGTGGACACCAATGTCAGATATAAACATGCGTTCTCGCAACTGATGTATGAGATACATACTTACAATAGTCTAGTGGTTATTATAAGAAATCTTACATTTTTACAATAAATTGTAGCAATTTTTACATTGTAAAATCTTCCTTCAGTAGGTTGTAAGTTGAGCCAGTATATATGGAAACTGTCAGGTGAATAAGAAATAAAAGGATAATATCAAAACAAAAAAGACAATATTTATCTTCAATTTAGGAAAAGTAGAACAGGCATAGTTGGCATCGTTAAAATTAGAAAACCAAATAGAAAACAACAATTATTTTAAAGTTACAAGTAACAGACACTTATGAGAAGTTTATTTGTAAAATGAAAAAAGGAATTACGTTGAATTGAAACTTTCTAGTAACTGACGTAAGCAAACCCGTAGGCAATAATAGTCAATTAGGGAGAGGTAAGATGTCGTTTTATTGTCCTCAAATTCTTTGAGCAATCATTAGTTCGGGGACCGTCGCACAGAACAAATAAACTGTGGGTGACTGTTTATTTTTGTATGCGACTTAAATTGGGTCTTCCTGGAATAATGGGTGAGATCGGTAATCGTTTTGTAAATAAGTACGTAGTACTGCTAAAAATAACAAGGATGTTTGTCCAAAGGAATCTAAGAATCTAATGAATGTTTGAACTGGAATTGAGACTTCAATGTAAGATAAACTAGTAAATCCCAAACGTAACATTGATGGAAACGTTTCTGTAACAGTATTTATAGAACATTTTGCCTTAATAGAACGCAAATAGATATATGGTATTTTATAATGATTATTTAACAACTAATTGACCTGAATATATGTATATGCAGTCTAATATATATAAAAGAAACGTTAATTGGAAAAGTATAAAACTCAAAGTATAAAACTCCAACCTATGTCTTATTTCTAAGACTGGCTTCAATTTCATTTTGAAAGGAATTTAATTAAAACGTCTTATGTTAAATGTAATCTAATTAACCACATACTACTAACAAAACATTGTCCAATAACATTCATGTAGAAGTACGTACTATTTTTGTACTAATAACGAAATAAGTTCAAAAACTCAGAACAATATTCAAGATCTAAGAAATCTGTTTCCGCCAAACCCGAACGGATCTGTAGGTACATTTGTAGCTATAACCTGTAATCGAAACCGGTTTACTCAATGTGGACTTACGGAGAGGGCATGCGCGATATCAAAGCAGGTGTACCTCTGAGCCTACTGACTCAATGAGAATTCCAATTCAATCCTTATATAGTTTCTTAGATTTACCGTCTTACTTAGAAATTGATACCTGGATACACCTGGAGTTTGGGGATTTATTACAGATATAATCTTAGGTATATATAGTTTCTCCATATTATTCGTATACAAAAGAGGACTAAGATGTGAGGCATTCGTCACTAGTCATTTCTCGTAATTTCACTTGCGCAACAAAATTTTATTCAACCCTATGATTGTTACATTATTTAAGTATTTTTCGATCCACACTTCCCTGTTACCAGAGAGTTCCATTTCAAGCATAGTAAATATTATACTCCTATATATTACTCGTCATATCTGATATCGAATAAAGAAGTTACAAAGTATGTAAATTTGTTACAAACTAAAAAACAATCGGTACAGCTTCGGTATTTGTATCCATATAAAGTTCAATATCAAAAAGCGATTAGGTGGAAGGAGTATGTTCTACTATAATCATTTTTTCATCAGCGTCTCACCCAAATAGAAAATGTGGTAAGGATTTTATATTGTAATCATCTCCACTGGTGTCCTTTGAATACGAGCTTTAACCCATGCTTATATTCTAATGGATAGTGATTAAGATTTTGAATCAATCAACGTTGTCACTTAATAAAATTCCAAGCATTATTATAATTGGAATTTGGATAGCATTGAGCTCGTTGATGTATTTAGTCATATGAAAGACCCTAATAAGATATCAAGAAATGATGTGTTTCTTTTACAGCTTTCCAAAATATTACTATGGTTTTAGTAATATTTTGGAAATATATTAGTGAAATAAACCGATGTTGAAATGAAAGATATGTTTTCCTTTTTGGAAAAAAACAGCTACATTTAATTTTAGGACACACTAAAATTATAAACATAATCAGATAATATAACATTCCGGTATACCTACTTAATTAAAAGTAAAAAGTTACGAATTCATAACTACTTATCAACTGTAATTTTTAATTGATTTTTATTTATTTCATTCCTTTTCATTTTCTTTCAAGTTATACCGCCATCGCTGTTTTTCTGACTGTCTGAATGTTGGCTGGCAGAGAATGCTTAAAGCATTAAGCCTTTTCTGTTTCAATATAGTGAAAGGTACAAAAGATTAAATAAATAAACTACAGAGTTTATTAAAATAGCAAAAATACTGATCTAAATCCTATATATGTAGTAATTAAGTTGCAGTAAAGCATAAGCGTTGTATTTGCATATGCCCTAACTAATTGGAAAGTGACACTTAACATCTAAGCAGAATTCTTCTTCAAAAATAATGTATTAAAACAATGTACAAACTTATCTCAATAGATTTAAGATCAGCATTAGCTAGGTACTCCAATCCGAAGAGGGTGGCGTGTTTATAATGCTTGTTTAATAATTTAGCAGTGGCGTCCCTCTCTGGTGGTGAATAATGGATGCAACAATAATATGAGTAGACCGTCTCTGAGCTCAATACCTAAATGCATACAGGCTCTTGCATTCCTTATTAGGTTATGATATTACGATAAGTGCAGTATTGTTGAATGATGCATATTTATTATTAGTTTATTTGCATTGCGTATATATTCACTTTTCTTAACGCATTAAACACAAAATAACTAGGTATATAAGAAGTTTTATTAATATAATAACAGATAATGAGAATTGAAACAACGAACGAATTAACAAAATTAAACCCATAAATATTATCAAGATAAATTAACTAAGTAGTAATCGAATGAAAGTTGCCATCAAAATAAATTAGTCATATAAATTTCTAAGAATTAATTTTACGCTTGTCTTGTAAGATTTTACTGCTAACCCATTACACTAACAAATGAATAGGCGGTTCAAGTGTTTAATATTTAGGACTAACAAAGTTGCTTTCAAATGCAATTAATTACCCAAATCTACGTCTATTCATGTCGAGTGAGTATTGATAACAAAAGAACTTTCGAAACTTCCATGGCATGAATTTCAAATGGTTTTAAGCAAGCTTCATTAGCATAGCAAGCATACCGCTATCGATACTCATTTAGAAGTACATGTATGTATTGTAGGCATATAATAATAGAATTAATGTAAAACTTATTGAATAGAGAAAATAGCAGTTAAACAAAGGGGTTCATAAAACATATCATAGACGGAACGAAATAAGAAAGTTGCAATTAAATAACATTTTTGACTTTATGCTAATCAAAGAAAAAGAGTATGACTTATTGGCTACGTCACCATACTTCATCCTGTAATACTCACTCAAACTAAGTACTAGTTTCATTAAAAATATAGTACAATGTATTTACTATCACGAACATAGCAAAAATATTAGCTAAGTTACGCAAATCACAAAACTGTGATTGGTTTAGTGATCAACGGCTAATTTATTAATAAAGGGTTCCGTCCTAATCGCCGGTGTACTTATGTATGCGTACACCGTATATTTGCATGAGGGTGCAGTAGAATGCATTTAATTCGTTAATAAATCAGGCTGCGGGGGTGGCTGAGGTTCATTAGACAGATCGCCCGGGGCCTTCCGGGGAGTCCTGCCCACTCTACCCGAGGTTCTATTGCTTGATGCATTTAATTTGGTGAATGCATGATAGACAGACACTAATTCAATTCCAAATTAAACCACCCAAAAATGAACGCACCCTTTTTGGACATTTCATTATACCGCTTTTTTCATTATACCCCTACTTTTTCTTCTTGTACAGTTGGGTAACTGTTCACAAGGTACCAATTATCGTCTTTAATAAAACTTGAATCTTTTATTAAAATAGTTGAAGCTCCGTGAGTCTTACCTAAAATAAGTTATTAATTGGCTCTCATAAGTTGGGCTTATCGTTGGCATAAATTAAGGTAGATATTCTCGCGCGGGCGCCTCGTCCACGCACGTAGTGAAACTTTTAATTGCATTCAGCTCTATCACTGTCGTCAACAGTGCGAGTTATGAACGCCCAAGCAAATATACTCTTTTACATCGAAAACTTGTTAGTAACTAACGTCAGGATGCAAAAATTTGAAACAGTAATTTGTTGTTCTGAATATTGCTATTCTTTTTAAAGGTTTTCGCGCCTCCTAATCGCACTATGCTTATTTGAGTTTACTAATAGATGTCTCTTTGGAAAAATGGAAAGGAAACCGTTATTATTGTTAAAAATAATCATTCCTATAAACTATGTTCATTGTCATCAGCAGAAGTGAAATCCGCCTGGTACCGGCACGCGTAATTGTCAGTCCAACGTCTGCTTTGTTATTGTTGAACGTAATCTTGATTCATTGTTGACCAACTAATAATGTCGTAGTCAAGTAAGACTACCTTGTTCGTAATGAAGATGATGTCCCTGAAAGAGTAACTGATACAGATGGTAAATGTATAAAAATTGCTATTTTTAAATTAAATTGTCGCAAAGTATCCGTTCGCCGGGTAGCATAAACATGAAACAATGGAGGTCAGGACCGGACGAGAGACTCATTAATTTAGATGATTGTACAATTATCTAAATATAAGCGGGGCGAGACGGCCATGCGGGGAGGGTGTACTTCAACCCGAAAAGAGGAGGGGCGGGCACTCGTTTTTAATTAAACCGGCGATGAAATGAAGTGTCCGTGTAATATTGCTTAGACATATTTTAAAAATTAATTTCAACCTCGTTACTGACGTTAGTGGCTAGTCGAAGCCGTGGATAGTGTAGGCGTAATGATGTGAGTGACGCATAATTTCAAAATGTCCAACGTGTTCGTGGATGTCTGTTTGAACGGAGGTAATAAATTTTTACTAATTAAAATTAATGTAAAATTTTAATAAACTCATTTATTTTAATAATACTTAAATTTGTTTATTAATTAGCTTGAAGTCGATCATTCGTTCTTCGATCCCACTGAGTACTCTCAACGAAGGGTTTGGCTCCCTTCTCTACTTTATTTGTTTTTCGTTAAGGCTTTAATTAAAAGTAGGTTTATTTTAAAGAAAATTGATGTTCAAAGTAAATAAATCCCTGATGGTTTAATTATCTCTTTGTAATTGAGTTTCACCTGGCGATAAAATAAATTTAGCATTGTTCTAGGCGCTCGTTTATAATTATTTTGTTGATGGTCTTGAAAACAGTATTGCTGTATTAATTGGCTCCTTTTATTTTAAGATAATGACACTTCCTGGCAATTCTTTTCAACTAATTATCCATATGTAGTAAGATTATTTTTCAGTATTAAAGATCTACTTAGTTGTTTCTCCATCTTTATTGTTCTAATGATAAAGTATTTTGTATTCTATTTCATGAAGTAGGTATCCATATTTAATTTATTAATAACATACAAGAAAATACGAGTTCCGTATTTAATTTAATCCATTAATTTCTACGACTGTACACGAATTTGGCGTGCAAACAGGTAATTTGTAACGTCAGACGATAAATTGTTTAATTGAATGTTTCAATGTTATCTTGACGTAACTATTTACTGCATTTACTTGTAAAAACTAGAGGTTTTATAACAGTTTAACGAATTTCATATTTTTCCAAACGTAATTATTATCTTCTTTGCTTTACGGCTCAGTGCCAGTTTTCATAGTAAAAGTGGTCAATGCTCTTGCATGCGCACGTGGTATTTTATCAAAGCCAATAAACCGGAATACATTCCTTTCATCTTTCTCAGTTCTATTATACTGAACTATTGCCGTATTATTCAAATCTTGTATTTCTATAAGTACCAGTAAACATCTGTTTACAAACACGGCACTGCGCTCCGAGCGACATTAGGTAGCCGTGTTATTGTTCGATCGTCTCACGTCATCCACAATTCTTCCAAATAGTTACCTAAAGGCAGTCCTTTGGGATCCCTTCACAGCGCGTCCAGGCTCGGTGCCTCGATGGGACCGCCGGTCTCCGGACCGGCACCGATGCACCAAACAAAAAACTTAACAATAACAAAAAAAACACTCAACGTAAAACTCAATAAACTACACCGCCGAATGCAGTCTTGTACCTTTCGAGTTCGCCAGGACAAAAGGCTAAACACACAAAAACTTCCTTGTGAAACTTTAAAACAAAAACTGTACAGAGAACTTCGAAAAAAGTAGTGTATTTTGCGGGGATCGACAGCACCTCCCCTCGCGGCGTTTCGGTCGCAACTGAGCCACGCGGTCGGCGCGGCGGGGCGCGGGAGGGGGGCGCCTGTCCCGCACCTCCGCGGTATTATTTGATTAATTCGCCTCCCCCTTGTATACTCGCCGAGTCGTCATTACGACGATGAACGTTAAGTTTTTAAATTTGAGCGCGAGGGCCGCAACCTTCACCTACTGCTTAATACTTTAATTGAATTAATTAAGGTCGACGAACGCCAACAAAGATTAGACGTTAATAAGCAAACGCTGAAGGACCGGCCCGTTCATGGTTAATTACAGCTCTCGCAGAAAAAATCCCTGCTTGAAATAATGAGTAATACCTACCAAGAAACGCAAGCCCCGCTAATTGGAGTGCATTTGCATACTGAACTTAAAATAAAGTCGAAGTGAGTTATTTTGACGAAGTCGAATGGCGGTAAAGACGGGCTAATAAGGAAGGTGAATAAAGTGCGTGTGGGACAGAGATACTAAATCTAGAATTTGCATACTCTGTTATTTCAAGCAAAAACTAATATAGATGTTAGTTGTAAAATATATCAGTATCATATTTTTTAACACAAAGTTTTAGTTAATTAACACTAGCGTAATTAAATCTGCGAAGAGTCGTACGAAAATTCCATGCACTGAACGATAGTAATTTTGAGCATTATTATATCTATTAATTTCGACATTTTCGACGTTACAATGGGTCTAATAAAAAAAGTTAAATTAAAAACCAATGCGTGCTGGCCGATACAAATACCGGCGTACATCTCAAATTACCAATTAACCCGACAAAAGCTGGCTGTAATTAGTGGTTGGCTGTTGACCCGCCACCGAACCTTATTCCCACGAACGATCCGATCCGTGGAAGACTAAGGAACGTTGAACGATGGGGTGTTACCGTTATTTTTTAATAAAGATGGGCTTAATTATGATTTTTAATATAGCAATTAGACGGTGATTGTAAGATTTGAAATTTAATTCGGAGTTCGAGGTTCGAATCCCAGGCACAAATTTCGGACATTTCAAAGTTCATATATATTTAAGGGTTAAGGAACGCATTGTTTAGAAACACCTCAGAGTTCTATAAAAAGTTGGTCAAGGTCAATGCCAATCTACACTGAGTCAGCAATGCCAGCATGCTAAACTGCGGCCTAATTCCTTCTCCAGAAATTACTCCCGGGAATTCCCGATAAACGAAGTCAATTCCGGTAATACCGGTATTACAAAAATCTATTTTTATTTACCATACCAAATACATCGATCAGTATTTCCCAATTCTGGAATTACACAAGTAACGGGAAATACAAATTCGATATCAGTAGGTACCTACCGGTATTGCGAATACCTTTTCTAACTCATACTCTTACGAGAGAAGTGCTGTGCCCATGCAGTCAGATAATAAATGATACATAATTTAATATTAATACGTTGTTTTATAACTGATATAGTTTTATTAGAATAACAGGAAAAAGATAAGAATAATTATAATACAAAACGTAAAACTGTAGAACACCGGCTTTTATAATACAGCTTATTTTCTTTCTTAGGTAATAGGTAGGTTATATAGGTAGGTAGGTGCATTAAAAAATATGTACTAATTGGTAAAATTAACAGGTGGTAGAAAAAATACGGAACGACCAGGGAGGTACCACTGCAACACCTATTGTAAAGAAATTCCTTGTTTGTGTTTTATCAGAAGGGTGCAATTAGCTCCATCTTAATTCTCGGGAATGGCAACGCATCTGTTATTTACTTCAGATAAACTGTTGCATATGAAATTTGCAACAGATGTCCATGGGCCACTTACCATCAGGTGGATCACATCCTTATTCACGACTTTCATATTATAAGATTTCATTGTATACTTGTATACAAAACGTAAACTTTCTTTTAATATTGTTTAACGCACCTAACCCTTCTCGTTATCCGTGTCCGGTTACAAGAAACAAGAAAGAGGTCGACCGCTGCGGGTTAATTCAATAATTTGGTGGATAGCATTATCGGGTTAATTCAGGCTCGATCGATCAGCGCCGGCGCAGGTGGCTCGCGCACCTTTATCCCTTACCACGGCACCTTTCTAATGTGATTATAAATTAATATTTTTAATAATTAACAGACATTTTTCTAATTTCGTTTACCTTTTTTGTTTCTATGAAATCTTTAATCGATTCCAAGATACAAGGAAAATTGGTAAGCATAAAAATGCTACTGAGAATGCTCTAGTATCAGTAGCGATAAATTTTATTAAGTAAAATAGATGTTTTCCTTAGATTTTTCCTAGTATGTTTCATACTGATAGTGCATTTTGCTTATAGTACTGCTAAAATATATGTCTGTGGTTATATATTCTAATTTAAGTAGGTACCTATTAAACATGGGTGAACTTTCTATGAAGCCCCTACGGAAATACCATAATTCTGTCGTAGCAGCATTCCTGCATGGTAGTTAGTATGTAAACCGTAATCGAAAAAACGGTAATCGATCATAAAGCAGTACGTCTGTTTAACTATGTACTGTGAGTTAGATGTTCAATTTCAAATTTATGTCCCCTTTATTTCGAGATTTACAGTTTCAAAAAATCTATATACTCCATACTTACTCAACGTCAGATACCTTCTCACAATATTGCAGATAGTAGGTAAGTACATACAATTTGAAAATTCGCAAGGATACGTAGTCGAATAATAAAAATCTGAATTTGGTATTAGGTACTGACGCTAGAACTATCCTTGACACATGCAAATGTGACTTGCTAAAACAACAACGACATAATTTTGTACACGGTACTCGAATTCGCCAATTGTTATGTTGTTATTATGTATTATTAACGTTATGTTGTAATTTCTTGTTTCTAGGTGAAATTATATACACGTTATCATTAAAAGTATATAAAAGTATGTTGTAGTATCTAATTTCTAAATGAAATTGCTTGAAGATGTCGTTAAAAATATATAATTTAAATGGGTACATTTTAATTTACTACATAGCTGAACATGCCACAAATAGGACAATCGATTAAAAGTAGTGATGACATATTATTTAAGTTCATGTTTGTGTTTACTTATTTAAAAAAGGTAAAAATATTTATTTCAATGATCTTTATCTTTCAGTTCCAATTTTTTTATTGTATTTTGATTCATTTTAACACATTTTAATAACAATTAAAAAAGGTGAATACGATAAATTACAATAACGAAATATTGTAAGTATTATGCATTGGTGTAAAAGAATTTAAAAATGTATAGCAGGTAAACGATATAGTTTGTCCCTGTAGTCCCGGGACCAGAATAGGGCTACGGTATCCCCTGCCTGTCGTAAGAGGCGACTAAAAGGGGGC
>DWPV01000650.1:0-26393 GCA_018251915.1 Urbanus proteus proteus | reverse complement strand
CCCGCCCGCTCAGATATATAAAATAGGTAGATTACTCACCGACATGTATTTGAGTGAAGCCAAAAAACTACGCTTCTTTCATGTATTTATACACACACACTTACCTAAAACTAGCGTAGTTTCTTGTCAGAATCTTCAGTTTATTTACGCTCACATAGTCACTTTTATAACCCGACCATTTAAAAAATGGCTTCATTTCTTTGTTAGGAATGATAGATCTTCCTACTTTATTTATCTGAGCCCACCCTTTACAATTTTTGAACCAGTAAGTATTCAACGCTGACCATCCTAGGTAGACTGCCGAAGTTGTTTTGACAGAATTTTAGTCTATTAATTAAGATATTTTGTTTCATTTTATTTTCACGTATGTTCATAGCACCCACAATATTCATCATCGCACACAAGTTTTTTGTCGTTATAATTACACTTGCCTCCCTAAACATGAACTTAATTGACACTGCTCAAGTTACATTCAATGTAGATCGTAAATTCGTAACCTATGTTTATCTAGACTGCTCTCTATATTGCAGTTCTATATTGATACCGACAAAACGATTCCAATGAATCTTGAATAACCAGAAAATTTGGAGTCTTTCTTTAGATGGATCGAAAAATGCATTTGATTGAAACACAACTTGATCATCAATCAGCAGATACAAATTATTTAAATATGTAAATGTAGGTTGCTAAATAAACCTTCACATTGAGTCAAAAATATATTCTTTAGAATTCGTTCTGAGAAAGTAGTAAAAGAAAGTTGTTTCGTTATTTAGTGCACAATTCCTATGGTCTAGCTGCAGTATGAGCAACAAGTACCTATCTTATGACAAAATATTAGCTATTCTAGATCGATTTTATATATTGTACGAACATACCTACTATAAAAGTTCTGTATAATCACGCTCGAGAAATGAATAGTTTACAGTGTATGTTAAATCTAAAATGACTTATATGAGAGTACCAAGTATTCTGATGGCTATGAAGCAAGACTATTAAAATGCAATTTCTGCGGTAATACTAGGTAGAGAGGTAATTACGAATCGTACAATTTTTGTTCCCATACTTTCGGTAGACTGGATTCTAAGAGATGTTTAAAACGGTAAAAATATCATACTAACAAAAATATAGGTACTGTATAAAAATCTTAAACTATTTTTATTGTTACAATCACACTGTGATAACTCTCGTAACGGGTTCTTAGATTGTGTACCGTATACGGTCTAATTATTTCATGGCATCTATGGTAGGCCATCGATCCGATGATAATAATTATTGATAGGTATTTAAATATCTTTTTTGAATACGAAATGATGAAGGTTCATAAACAATTTAATACTATTTAATTTATTTTACTGTTCATTTACTCAATTTAAATAAAGCATTTTGTAAAAAATAACAAAAAGAGTAAGTAAAGTAAAAGACTTAAAAGATAAAAAATGCGTATTTATTATTATTTTGTTAATTTATTCATAACATAAATATTATTTTTACTATAACTATAACCGTTGGTTATAAATACAGATTTCTAATAAAGTAGAAAATTATAAATATTTCAGTTAAAGAAATTAAAAAAAAACCTTACCAAAACACACGATTTTGTGTCAAAGCGAATCCAATTATCACTAAAATTAAAAAAGTGCACAGATATCGTATATAATCAGTTGAATCAATTTACCCGCGCAGTTAACGCGGGAAGGCGCTGCGCGTGCGCCGGCTGGCCTACTACTGCGCTTCTTGTGCTACTCCCGCGCTTTCTCCGATAACGGTACACGATGTTTTACTACTTTGGCTTAAAAATGAAATGGTTTTATTTCCCCATAAGAGTTAGTAGAACAAGGATGAATGAATTATTTTATGGTTTAATGCGACAGCAGACTAGAGCGTCTTAGGGTTCTTACATGCTCTTATACACAACAGTGTTTGTAATAATTGTAATACTGTTTTCTGGTATGAATAAATTTATAGTAAAGTAAGTATGTGATAATGTAATTGTTTTTTATTTTTTAAATTGAAGCTGCAAGTGTGTAATAGTAGAAAATAGCAGTATGTGGCCATTGTTGCATATCATCTGTGATCAACTCTATATGGAGCAGGTTCTTACTGTAACTGATCACAGGTGCATTGCTACACTTGAAGTTTAAGATAGTCGCCCTAAATTATATTAGTTAGTCAGCATCTTCACCTACTTGTTTTTTCCATGTTTAGTTTCATGAATACATTTAAGAATGTAGGTATCGATTGAGGTGCTCTACATTCCGGTCTCCTACTGCCTACTCTTTCATATTGAACTATAATTATAACTATTAAATCATAATATTCTTGTTCTTTGAAGCCCTAATTAATTTATTTTTACTTAATTGTAATAATGTCAGAATTATATATAGGTAAGTACTCAAACTTTTATGAAACTTTTAGTATGGTTATATCCCAAAATTAAACTGTTAATAAATATTTTTCCAAATATTTCTCATCATTACCTTTAAGATATTACATAAAAAGTAATCAACCACACTGTTTAATATTGCGACGGTTGTCACGGAAGCCGAAACGCCGTCAGGTTGATGGATTTTATTGTCTTTTTAATGTTGCGTTAATGGTATGTGACCAGCGTATTTGTGTACATAATACATGTGCTTGTAAGATTCACCGTGGTGAAATTACTCAAGAACAAAATTCGTTAACTAACTTAAGTCCACAAAATTGGTATACTCGTTGGTACGTTCTTTATAATACATATAATAACTAGTGAGGAGCGTAAAGGCGCACATTTAACGTTTAAATATAAAACTTATAAAAATAACAATCGTAGTATCTTTATTAACTGGCTGTATGCATATTGAAATTATAAATCCCTATATTTTTAAACGGAATTTACATAATATATTTAAATACTTATGTGTTATGCCTTCTATCGTCCGTAATCAGACGTGCGTTGCATATTGACGAATAAAGTAATTTATTTGAATTGTGATAAACACAATTCAAATAAATTACTTATGCTAATTGCAATTGTAGGCAGAAACTCATACTATATAGTAACTAGTGTGAGTTCCCCCTGTTGTTCAGATTTTTGTGGTCTGCCAAAAGACCATGCAAACCACCTGATTTATCTGCAGTCCACCCCCAGATCGAGTCAGATAAGAACAGAGTCTACCTGAGGTTGGTAACAAAAATGCGTTGCTAGACCTGAAGTTGGAACGCCTCTTATCTATCTTCTCATCTATCTCTTCAAGCTAGAACACAGCAGTGCTTAATACTGACGTTATAACACTTTTCCTCAGTTATAAGGCAGTATATGTATACTCGTATATAGGCATAGCGAAGTCGGAATACAATGATCAACTTGTCAATATTGTTATAACATTCCATCCCTTTCGTACGATCTCTTACATGTTATTGTTAGAACTTTCTAGCAGTTCTAACTCTATTCCGGCGTTATCACTGCAGTAGGCCTGTGTGTGTTGGTGCCCTCTGTGACTGCTTAATACAGCAAGACACAAATCTTAAAATAATGGTAAAGTAAAAATAATAAAAGACTAATACTTAATTATTTTTAATAAAGTTTTGACTTAATTATTTAAAACTTAACATGTGGAAAATGAAAGTTGCAGTTGCTTAACATTTTTTAAGTTAGTATTTTGTTATAGAACGGTGAAATTTTACTATCCTGTAGGATCACTTATTTTGCTTTTAACTTGACCAGCGTACGATACCTATTATAGTACGTTAGTTAATTCATGTTTAGAGCAATCTTGTCATTGTACTAATTTTATCATTCATATTATTGTTTATCGTATTATCTCATAATTACAAAATTAATTACGTAATAGATACATGAAACACATATAGTTAAGTACCTACTCACTCCAGCATAAATATCTTTTTGATACATTAATAGGTAGGTAGGTAAGCGTAAACACACCTTTTTCTTTGCATAAAACTGTAATTATTTCATAAGACATGTTATTTTTTGTAGGCTTTTTATTATTATAGTTTTTATATTTATCATGAAACATGTATGCTTATAATACGATAAAGCTGCAAACAAACCGCAATGAACCGAGAAAAGGAAAAAAACTATGTGTTTCAAGGAATTGTGAAACTTTAGTTGGTTGGTAATATTGGTACCAACATGCTTAACATTTAACTTTGCTTGCTTAATTCGTATTTGATTATTTTATGTTATGCAAGTAGCAAGTAAATAAATCCTAATAACCAGACTCTGTAATTGCGGTCGATAGACAATTGGACATCCATAGTACGATATTAAGTTGGTTATGTGTTGGTTTACTTAGGTCGGTTGGTAGTTAAATTAAGAAATTAGATTCCAAGCCATATATTTTTAGTCTAAAAATAGTCATAATGTTATACGCCTTTTAGACCAGTACACAGCTACGCAAGCTACCACAACTTACCTATAAACTAACCTTCCTCTTCACTCTATCTTTTAAAAAATACCGCATCAAAATCCGTTGCCGAGTTTTAAAGACTTAAGCATACATAGGGATATAGGAACAGAAAAAGCGACTTTGTTTTATACTATATAGTGATCAAGTAAAAAATAAATAAAAGGAACTATTGGAATGAACGATTTGAAAGAAATACTGATCATTATTATATAAGGGTAAGGGGAATTTATTAGAAAATTCATATGTACATGTTAGGTACCTATGTACTAGAAATTTACCTGCTATATACCTTTTATCGTAGAAAATACTTCTAACTTGAAATATTCTCTTTAAGATTATAGGTACATTGGGATGAGAAATTAATCAATCATGTACAGGGCTTGCCTTAGCCATCTTGGTGCCCTGAATAAGTCAAACATCCGTACGCCCCGGGCGAGTTATCCATTTGCCGCCCTTAAAGACCCATAAAGTGGAAGATATTTCGGTTTTTAAGACATGCGTCGGCGCTCGTGGCGCTCCTTGGGCCCGGCGCTGATCTGATCATGTATTCTGGAATATTGCATATTAAATCTACAATCTGGTGTTACATTGATATCGTTGTATCGATTTCTATACATGTCTGTTGGTGTGTCTTAGTGGTCCATTTGTATTCAGTTCTCGTTAAATTCTCATTATCCGAGGTCGCACGCGCTTGTTATGCCCTCTAACGGCGAGTGTTTATGAGAGACCGCCGCCGTACGCCGTGCATTAAACAAAGGAAACTGATAAGTGTTATTGCTTTAGGAAAGAACCGAAATATCTTGCAATATTTTCATAGTAAAATATCAATGAATATAGCCCGCTTGAACGAAAATATTTGCTGTAAATAGTATATATTTAAATGTGACCACCGGGACACTTATTTCTACCAACTAAAAGCAGTGTTAACCTTTGCAGTGTTCTGGTTTGGAGGGTGCGATAAGAGACTCATACAAGTTTTAGCCATTTCAATTGAGTGGTAGCCACAGGGGTAGTCAGCGGGTACTACATGAAGTCGAACTCAGATTTGTTGGCATTCTTGAGTACTCAGATCCTCTCTTGATGTGTCAATAAGTCGACATCCACATTCACACATGTAACACTGTAGGGCCGATCTAATTTGAACGGGTCGTAAGGGCGTGGATGTCGGCTTGTTGACATGTGAGGTAACAGGTAAAGAAAATTTCAATATTTCTAAGAAAATATCAGGTAAAGAAATCTTAAGTTTAATGTGGCAGTTAAATAGGTTCAATAAAATGTGTTTAGGCGTCAAATGATTTATTATAAAAGTATCTAAATATCTAAATTTTATTTTGATAACGGAAATTGATCTTTGTAACATTTTTAGTGCATATTCCAAGGTTGTGTTGCAAAGTACTTAAAAACTAGCTATTAAGAAGATACTGTTATGAGGATGTTATGCAAAATTGCAAATGCTGCCCATTTGCATCTAAATATAGCATTCTTTTGTAATGCAAATCTTTTGTTCTTCAGTTCTGTAAGGTATTTTAGAACTTAATGTATGAACCACAGAAACACATGTATATTATGGTGACTCCATACTTTTCTGTGCCTTTAAAATAGAAAAGGTAGATAGGAGGTAAGGACTTTAGTACGTAAGCTTATTTAATTTTTTTATCTACAGTGATGAACAGATATTAAAAGTGGTAGGACCTTTTGTACGTCGACTTCGGGCTCCGGAGGGAGAAAATTATCTATAATAAAGATAAAGTAAATATTCGGATTGCTGGTTCTTGGTAGTTTTCAGTCATGTACCTAGAACTACGTTGAACTCTATGATGGTGGATAAAGAAATAAACCTTTAAAATAATTTTGTGATCGTTTGCAACTATCAAGCACCATCTAGTAATGATCGATGTTAACTTTAGAACAGGTGAAGTTTGTACAAACGAATGCTACGAGTTGTGTAGCTACGTCGTAGAAACCTGTCTGCACGAGTTTACTTGTTTTGTAGTTAGCTTCATAGATGGCGTTACATGAGTCGTCTAATGTAAATGTATATGAAATAAAGATATTACAAAATAAATAATGTGTTTTTTTTTAATTAATATACCATTCAAATATTTTATTTTATCCTTAACTATGAAGTTACGCATTTATCGTTTAGATAAAGTCATACTAAAATTACAAATTATTCCTTGCCAGCCATCTTATAAACAGTAATATTCACAAACAAACATTATTAAAACATATTTTATTAATAAACAACTTATTATTAAAATATAGATGTGAAATGTAAAATTATGTTCAAGTAGGTAATATAGGTAACCATAGAAGTTTAAAGAAATGTTTTATGCGATTGAAACTCTATTTCGTGATTTCGAGTCTAACTTGTTTTTAAATATCCGATTAAAATTAGTTATTAAAATACCTAATACAAGCCGCTTACCTCTGATTAAGGCGATAAAGATCTAAGAATCATTTATGATTAATTATTTTTTTGCGGGTACTCACATCTGTCATTTTTTCCATAAAAATTTGCCCTTTGCTCGAAGTCGTTGGAGCAGGTTTGCGTTTTTTTAGTTGCGTGTTTAAAGTTTTTGTGCTATTTTTTTCTCTTATAATATTCTTGCTTCAGCAAAAATAAAAAAGTAAAACAAAAGTTATCCTTCCAAGTACCTAATGACCCTAATGGCAAGTTATATTTTACGTTTTGCAACAATAACATACTAATTTTAGAAGCAGGCAATTTTTATTTGTAACTTAGAGGTAACTTTAACATCTACTGAGGTAGATTATTGGCCGAGTTATTAATAGCTTAGGGTTAGGTATATATGTGTCGGCTCAATATTATCTAATACGTAGTGTCACCTTTAAAATACCCAGTAAATATTTCATAAGATTAGCCTCTTTATTTTAATGTACGATTAAAGTGAAGAAAAAAGCTGAATTCCTCATAATTATGACTTTATATCTCCATTATCAGATCATGAGTATTACGCCATTTTTAACTACGTATAAATAAGAATCAAAAGATACTGTGTAGCATTTCTTTTTGTTTCTATTCGATATTGTATTTGATTCTTTTTTCTAAGTAATCCAAATACAATAACGTTACTGGTTATGACTATTAGGGTGGAAATCATGCGCCCATTCTCCAAAACCATAACTCTTTAGATTCTAAGCTTTTAATCACCAACTATTTATCGAGAACAAACTAAGGATAATATGATTAGCTTTAAATACAGACATTATTAAAAGAAAGACGACGTATGTAAAGTATGTTTGGTCAGAAAACATACTTTACAGACAAACAACAGAAATTTTACTAGATCTTTTACTACTGTAGTAGACGCTGTCATTTACTACAAAAAGCCAATTGAAATGCAGGCCTCTAAGGCCTTTTTTATGAAAATAAAATTATTTTGAACAGGACTCTGATCCTTATTATCGGTAGATACCATTATTATCATTTAATCTTATTAGACTCTACATTATAGACATAATGTTTTAAATAATAAGCGATTATGAGATGTATTACGACTTATTTATTAATATTATTCTCTAAGTCTAAGCTCTTAGCAAGAAATTAGCAAAATGTGACATACAAAATCGGAGGGGTCACAGAAATACCTACTTATGAGCAATTTATTACCAGGATGCAGCAGAGGTCAAAAGTCCTGATTTAAGTTATTTTTGAACGATGACAAAGATCAAAAAGATAATAAATTATTATATTAACAAAAATACCGTCAGAATAAAAGTAATCTATCATATAGAATACTTGTTTAATATATTACAATATCACAAACATTTCTTATATCCTTTAATAAAAATCAGCAGTATAACATTTGGTTTTTGATTTGTAACAGCAGTTAAAGGTAGTACCTACACTTCGTAGTTCGACTCCGGTGACACCACCGCCAACGCTACAATAATCTTAGGTAGACGCCAAAGTTATCTGATATTAGTGACCACTTATTATCAAATGGACTGCATGCTCGTTAACTACCATTACATTATAAAACACCCTGAAATTGTTACAATATTTAAAACAGGATGCATGTGTAAAATGTGCAGTAGACTCTAAACACATATTCTTAACATATTTTATTAACATTAAGTAGTAATAAAATTATGAATAATATTAATATGCAGAGCCTTTTTAATAGTCATGTTAATGTGTAACGTTTAGGTTAAAATTGTACCTATTATTTAAATCTAATGTTATCGTAATGCGGTGTGCAGCAATACTTGATTGCCAAAGCCGGTCGGCCTTGCGTACTATCTCGCGTCGACTGTAGGACACCGGCAGACACTACGAAAAGCCTATGGTTTTGTTTTACACCTGTGGGCCTGTCTGTAGCTTGTTATTTGAGCAGCTGACAGCATTTAATTAAGTGATTATAAGGAAAATATAGTTTTACTGTATAGTCATAAGCTAGTTTATTTCATTTGATACGTCGATAAAACAAATGAAATGTTTTAAGTTCATAATTAACGTTTTGCAGTTAATGCTTCAAATTACTTTCCTGATGCAAGAGTGGATAAGAAAATAAGGTCTTTTAAAGTATATTTTGTATGACAAACTTGTAATATATAAGTTTTTTCTTAATGTGTTTAACCTGATGCCTGATATATGTAGATATGAAATCTGAGGGTGACTCTACTACAGAACTAAAAATACATAAATAAATGTGACGTCATTCTAACCGCGGTTTTCTCATAGGGTCTACCATAGTTGAATTGGACAATAGGGTTCAACCGCAATGGCTGTCATCTGACAAAGCAGACTTGACGTTGGTTGTCATCAATGACGGCAGGGGCGGCGGAGCGTGAAGGTCGCGCTCAGGGTGTGAGGGTCGATGCGCGCGCAGCACTCCGCGGTCCGCGCTCAGTCGATCCGCAGCGTCGCGCGCCGCCACCGGCCTCTCGCCACCACCATCACCATCACGCAAAATAACGCGCACCAAATACAATAACACAACATCTTCGTTCACCTTGACTTGAATGTGTCAAGTCACAACGAATCCGACAAACTTTGTGTCAGTGAGTGTGATCAGCTGATCACCGGCTTCCTGTCAAAAGCGACGATTAGGTGAGTGTCAAACCTTCTGGTTAATTAAATGATTCGTGTTTGGTAAACGTTTCGCATAGTTCACAAGAGATTGGAAAGTATTTCAAGGCGATCTTGCTTCTTGGTGATCTGATTGACTTTGAATTAGAAAAATATATTTATGAATTATGAATAAGAAAAAAATACTATGCGTTATCCACATCATGATATAGGTAACTTAATTCGGATTTGATTAATACTTATTTAAATAGTTCAAAATGATTTCCACAAGAACATTGGGAGCAAGAGCAATTAAAGTATTATGATACGATTTTCTAAATAATAGCGCTATAAAAGTCTAATAAAAATTACCATAACAATCATTAACTAGTAACTAATTAACGTCCTCAAGTTTATCAGCACAGAGTAATCTACTATGAACCTGTTGCCGTTAAATACAAAACCATATCAACTCCAAACATAAAGCTGAGGATTGGCAATTATTATAATCATGGTGTTGAAAGCGTGCACTAGCAATTTTGTCATATTAAAAACTAACTGATGCCCGCGGTCTCAACGGTTTGAGAAGTAAAAAAAGGAACACATATTTAAATATAATTGCTTTCCCACTCGCCTGCGACGGCGATCACATGCGCGTACAGTGCGCTTGTGCCAACGCTTTTTCAAAAAATACAGTAGCCTATTTTACGCCTTAGACCTCCTGCTATCTTCCAGTGAAAGCCCCATCAAAATCGGTCCAGCCGTTTAGAATTACCTCAGCTGAACACACAGACGACAAAAAAATAATTGCATTTTTTTATAGGTATCGTGTATACTTTCATATGCATTGAGTAAAAAGTTGTTATTTTAAAACCACAAACAGACACTTCAATTTTATTTATTTGTATAGATCCCAAACCAAACAAGCTATCAATGACTTACAAAACAATCGATATTTGCAATCGGCTTGTTTTGCAAAATTGGGAAACCAGTTTACAATATGAGCGGAATCTTCTGTAGGCCAGTGTCAGAAAAATAAAATCTGTGTCGAGCAAAACCTTACGAAACTGAATTGACAAGTTAAGCCTTGCTACCGAAATAAAGTATATATCGAACACTGTCGTCATAACCGAACGCATTTCCTGTTTGGTTTGAGGCGAATTTGATTTTACTTAAATCAAGTATTTTCCAACGTTCTCATTGGAAGCAAGGATTGTTGCAAAAATATAAGGTCTAAAGTCGTAATAGTCATAAAATAGTGAGTAAATAAAATTTAAACGACTATCTGATATTTTCGCAGTATTTTTTACAATGACTAGTCAAAATTATGTATTTCTCAATCTCGAAATTATGAAGACTATTCAAATTGGGATTATTGACGAAAATACGTTGTTTCACGAAATTTTTATCTACATTTAAAATAATGGTTTCTTTAAAGAACCTTCTCAATACTCACTGATCGACTTTATTTGTTTCGTGTTTGTCGTTACTTTATTTTTTGTCGATCGAAGTAGCGTAAAAAGTAGTGGATAATCAAAAATAAGTAGTTAGATAAAGCAATATTGACATTAATGGCACAGATGACAACTTTATGTTTACAATGCTCTTTAAGCAGTCTCTTAAATTTAGGCCACTGGTGTAAATTATTAGTAAGCAAGCATTTTTTCGTAATTGTTTAGCAGTTCTAATATAAAACAACAATTAAAAAACGCCCAACTATTAAATGGAATAGATTAAAAAATTCAAAATAAGTTAATTTCCAGCTAACTCGTGGCGAAGTTTTAATTATGTTCGAAAAATATTTTTCAGAATATTTTACAAATATATCCGAGTCTAGAGAAAGAAAAAATGCTTCTTAGAACAATTAAAATCCGCCGATTGTACCGTTCTATTCGTGTGTTACATATTTGCTTAAATATAATTAAACGCCTGCCAAAACAAATGTCTGTTCACCCAGGGTTGACTGGTAAAAAAGCTATCAGGGATTAAGTTATTCCTATTTTAACTTTTACAGAAAAATAACAACACAAGAACAAATGTCCATTCACCCAGGGTTGACTGGCAGAAAATGCTATCAGGGATTAAGTTATTCCTATTTTAATTTTACATAAAAATATAATAGGTTATAATAGGTTATAATAAAATATAATAGGTTTTTAATTCAAAATTATACAACACAAATATATGTGTGTGTAATTGTGTAGTTATTAAAGAATTTCTTTCTTCATCTTTGAAAATGTATTAAATCATAGAACCTACGAATGAAGCGAAATAAAAATCTTGTGAACTAATTCTTAAAAATATTATTAATTGGGTTAACATACATATTTAACCCATACGATATATGCAGGGAAATAGACACATGAAATAGAACATTCGCAAATTAAGTATGTTTCCGCAAACTATTGGACACGATTATCACTCACTACTTTCACAATTTTTCTTTAGAATGACCAAGTAGACAGTTTTAGGAAAGCGAATACCATCAATAAAATTATGATAATTAATATGATCAATCATTGTCACTTTTCTCTTTTCACTTCAAAGAATATACCTCAATTCAAAGAAAAATAAAGAAAATAAAAATATACCTATTGAAAAGGCGATTCTCATAGAAATGGATTCAATTATATGAATTTTAATACTTAAAATATTGTTTGATTATTTACGCTAATTATATAAAGTATAATCGGCGTAAATAATTAAATATACCGTGGAAACGAAAACGAGTTCTACAATTCGGAGACAAGTAATTACGTATAATGGGAACTTTTGTAGGTATATACGCTTGGGTTTATATAAACATATTTTGCAACCTATAAAATAAAAATAAAATTGAATTTCATGGTTCTATGCAGCATCTACATTTCATATAAAAACATTGTTGAACTATCAGTTTAATAGCTGGCAATAGATATATCAAGATATTTATATAGTGACCATATTAAGAGGCCAGGCAATGCGCGTGCGCTGTTGAGTAACGCAAGGCCGACTAGTATGTTTAAGTTATTTGTACCACCGCTGGTAACTACCATCTCACGCGGGCAATTAATCTAAGATTTAAAAATCTTATTTATTCAGAATCTTATTCTTTAACAGGACGTTGTTGTAACCGATTTGCTTGATGGACTGATCATGACAAAAGATTAATCTCTAAATTAAATGCATCTTCGTTGAGTGACGCGTTCAGAAGGCAGGCAATACTGTGGTATAATGTATCTAAAGAAATCTTTTGTTCATACAATTGAATGTTTATATACTTTGATTTTTATTTATTGTTAGGCAACTATTTATTAATATTAATAGTATACCATATAAATATTCATCAAATTATGGTATTTCGAATACCGCTACGTAGCTCTCCACATTTCTGACTACTACATTATTAGTTAAATATAGCTTTTCAAGTGAATAAAATTAAATGCTATAATCTTAAAATTTCTAGCAAAGCGAATATAACAAACGATTTACCAATCATCTTTAGGTACCATATACCTACCTGTAGTTAACTCATAACGTGAGATAATTGTAGAGCTAAATGCGATAAGTACACGTTATAAAAACGCAAGTTACGATTCATTCTAAAAATATAGACGTACGATTTCTATGAAGAACTAAATTTTCTTTGAAGAAACATATGATTTCTAAGTACTTAAAATATCGACGAGTGAGTTGGGAAAATCGGAGTGCGTTACGAAAATGAAGTAACGTAAGTGTTGTTCTTGCTTAGTGTGAGATGCATCTCTCAAGTTACATTTAAAGGTCCATGGTTTAACAATCACACGCAATATCACATGTACATGCAATATTAAAGAACACATTATTCCGTAAAAACATTATTAGACGTTTAGTACGATTCTTAGCAATTAAGATTTCGCAAGCAACATATTAAACGACATATCCTGTTGCATATCCATGAAATTCATTGTAGACATGAATATATTATCAAGGGTTTAATAAATATTACGGTACATTGACAAACACCTATAAAGTTTATTATAAAATATATTATAGTTTCCAACCACAAAATTAACAAACATAATGATAACGTACGACTACGTTAATTTTCATTTAGTTGCAGTATTTTTCCATTTTTTAAACAAGCTAATTAAATTCTGAGCGTATGTGCATCGTTGGTTTTGAAGGACAACTTGTAATTAGTCAATTTTTATTTTGCAAACTTAAAATTTACGCAAGGTTTAGGGTCATCTCGATTTCAAACTAGCGAGAGTGAATAATTCCATCGGAGAAAACACGTTATTGCATCTAGATTGCGTTCTGAAAGTAGACTTGTAAAAATGTAATGCAATAGCTATAAATTATGAGCGATTTTGATAAGAACACTTCTATATGAAGCAGCAGTGCTTATTGCAGACAGTGCTGAACTTCTAGACTAGTAGAGTAAATAAGTCTTCTGGTCTAGCTGAGTACAGAAGTTTTAATACCAAGGCAACTTCATATCAGTAATAATATACTAAATATTTACATTTTTATTGCTTCATTTAAACCAGTTAAGTAAGTTTTAAAAATTGCGAACAACAATACTATTGCAAGTTTTTCTTTCGTCAGACATTTTAAAATTTAATATAAATAATAGATATATTTGCTGTAAAATACCAACACTATTTGTGTCTAATTGCAAAATAATTAACAGTTTTAAAAATTTCGATAAGTGTGTGTGTCGGCAGACATCTCGAGTACATACTAGGTCATTGCCAGTTGGCAACCGTGTGAATTGTACAACCTCCTAAATATGTTGACAGTTGATAGTTTTCAAATGATTTGTGATGCCCATAAATATTTCGTTGTAGAAATATTCCTGCCAGTATTTTTCCATTTTTTTCTTGGTTGTTATTGTACGTTAATAATTCGTTAACATTAAACATCCATTATAAACCTGACAAGAACATAATGTTGAGAAAAAGTGGCATAATATGTTTGTTTAAATATTTTGATTGAACTTTGATGGTTAATTTAAAAAAAATAAAATAAAGACATAATAACCAAAATTGCGAATAAATGTGAACGATAAGTAAAATTCATCACATGCGTAAATGCAGTAACGGACACATATTTACCGCTGTCGAGATATAATACTAAAAATTGAGGTCCATCAATGCCGCAGTGAAAGCAAGAGAAAGTGCTCACAAAAAACAGGAAGGTCTAAAGCACCAAAATCGACGTATAATGGTTCGAATATGGCAGATAAGCTAGCAACGAGTGAATAAAATATTAAGAGTATTCTAAATTTACTTAACATTTGCACGTTTACAAATAGATACATAGATAACCATGTGCTTGCAAGGTTAAGTAATTTTAAGAACTTCCTGTTATGCATTGTCTTAAATAAAATAACATTATGTATTTCCTTATGAATATTGGAGATGAATAATTTCATCAATATTATTTTATACAATTTGCACGTTTGAAGAATACTTTGTGGCAGGATTATTTGCTCTGATATTTAATAGAGGTTATTAATGACGTGCATGATGTATATTTGTATAAATTATAATACTTGTTTGATCTTAATTATGATCTTGAATGATGATCTTTGCATAAATAATAATATTCGCATACATTCGTGTTAAATAACGGATAATGCATACCTAATGTTAAAAACAGTTAAATGCATTTGATAATGGATACCTACTTTTTACATACTAGTAGATAAATTTAATCTTTTTTTTAGGTATTAAGACGCTTGATATCTATAAATCTAGTTACATAATACATAATTATAGGATTGCTTGGAAAGAGCAGAAATTTAGCTCCGTCCAACGTGCAAATTATGATGTTTATGAAATAAGGCAAGTACAACGGAAATATGTATACTTATACGTACTGAATGTTTATTGTTAAGATACCTACTTAATCATTTTAATTTGTGTTTCAGTACTTTCTACGTAAAATATTATGTCCGTAACAAGTCCATGATGCATTTTATATTATATACCCATAATCCTGTGCCGGCCCTATGGTAGAGCGGGAATATGGCAAGGGGCGTTCAAAATCTAATTTGAAAAACAATTAATAAGTGTATTATATCTTTAAGTATATAACACTATTATAAAAGTTAGACCTATTCATCTTATTTTACTTCAAAAAGTGTTAATATTTGTAATAAAAAAGACTTTTGAAAGGATGTCAAAACATATTAAAATTAATAAATCAAGAGAACAACAATTAGTTAAAATCATGTTCCTTCTGACTTTGTGTAAAAAAGGTTTTTCAACTTATTTCGATTGTTTATTTTGATATGCGATTAAAATATCCCATACGAGGTGTTTAATTTTTGGTGTTAAAATAAATTATTTAAATACACATAAAACCAAACGCAGCAATCATTGTTTACTGGGCATTATCGTTTATTCAAATGTGATATCTCTTCACATTATGAAACTACGGTACTGTAGAATAATTTATAGGCTCTGACCAAACATCTTTTAAAAGTTGTACTATAAATCGTACCTTGAAGAAAATTTACATATTTATTGTCTAAAGGCTTAATTTTATGAACGATGTACACCTATTATGACTAAACCTTTTTATTGATATATCAGTCTTACTAATTGCCAACTTATTTATGAGGGTCTGAGGTTAAATGTTTGTTTAAATAATATGCGATGTAGGTGCGAAATTGTTGGTACCTAAAGCAAAAATATGATACGTTTGTATCCCTATTGTATTAGTGAAACATTAATTTTCGTCTCTACATTAACACTTCAATGTCAAAATGCTTTGTGACGAAATTAGCACATTAAATCATTTGTTTGAAGGACGAAATAAAGTAACCAAGATTTTCATAACCAACCTTGATTTCCATAGTAATATTTCGTTTTTCTGCATAATTTATGCAGTTTTAACAGGAAAAGAAACCGTTTACAAATCTTTACATTAGATAAAATTGTAATGTCTTTTATAAAAGTACTATAGTAATAGCTTTATGCGTTTCATAAGAACGTTGTGAATACCGTGGATATGGTTATCATCGGAGTGGATGAATAACTTTGTAGAGAGATGGTGCTGCCGGTCTTTCGAAGTTCCTTTCAACTCTCCTCTTACGACACACGGAAATATAGTGTAATACGAAACTGATACTAGACTAATAAGCACAGTGATCCGTTATCTCGTGGTAAATTTAGAAAGGAGAGATTATTCGTTGCCAATCAAACTAACTGTATACGCCAGTCCGTACAACTAATTATAACTATCTCAACAGGCCCTGCAGTTACAGCCGAGCTAAAGGAACGTGTCTTTTGTAAAAACATTGTTAATTCACAAAGTTTGTGAATTACCAATGTTTTTGTTAACATAATAACATGAAAGTTTATATAAATAGTACATATATTATCTTTGCACTTAATATCCTTGACTTTTCTATTCATCCGATTTTGTGAAAAAGTCTAATCAATGCAGATTGATATAATAGAGCTATTAATTACGAGTATTAATGACTAAAAAACCTTTCGATTACTTTACTTATAATTTATGTATCCACCTTCAGGTAGTCAATTTTTCATAACAGTTTGCTACAGCTCTTTATTGAAATTTAAACGAGAAACGGTCGATAAAAACTTTATCAAGAAAATTAACAAGCGTTCTTATCAGGCATAATACTATTGTATGATAATAAAACTATTGGCATTGTTGAGTAGTATCAGGCACTGCGACCGTCCTTGACAAGTCCATCAATAGAACAATCGGTGAAGTTGAATGCTCTTGAAGTTCATTCAATAGCAATAAGTAAGGCAAGCGAGTATCGTATCACCTATGCAGATCACGGAGTCACACACGTAGAATGCGTCATTTGGTTATATGCCGCTGATAAACCAGGGTTTCTACGTAATAGATTTACTTTTTTTTAAAACAGTAATAAACGAGCAATCCTCTCAATCATCAGGTGGAATGCTTGGTAAACTCTAGTGTTAGCTGAGGTTGGTCACATATGTTTTGTTACTCCGGAGGCTTAATTTGAAAAGCCATGGATATGTATGTTGTACCCTTGAACCCAGTATCGCTTAAGACTGCCGTTATTAGACACACATAGGGTGTGGTGGTGGTCCATTGTCGAACCAAAAAGGGTTCTACTATATTTAATTCTCATACTTTATTAAATGTATGTATAATTAAACCTTTCCCAACGCTTTCTTCAAAAAGTTACACCAGTATGGATTGGTGAAAGAAAACATAAGTGGGTGGATGTTCCGTGTTTTTTTTCTTCAAAGTTTTCTTACTACCCTTAAAGGGTTACAATGGCTATCGAATGATAACTACCGAGGACTAAACGTGTCCTTAGTAAAACGTGAGCGTGCATGAAATTTACCTACTGGCAAATTATCCATCCAAGTTTTCATTTTATCCGTCGTTGATTTATATTTGTAGATCCGATCACGATTTGTTCTAGCCACAGGGCTACGCGGGCTTCCTGTGACAACCAATTTCTATCTTTTAGTAGCTGCTGTCGCGCTTCTAGTTTAAAGAGTTATAGTGAGATTATTGTTTAAATTTTAGTTGGTCATTTCTTTTATTCAGCATTACGTCTTTCATTAAAATATATTGTGGGTGATTTGTTTGTTCTGTTTGTGAAGTGGTCACTAAATATCATCTTCGTTTGCCACGTAAAGACTGTTGCTTACTTCTATTACTTTTTTCCCTTTTACATCCAATATGAATACTATAGTGTTTACTTTCTAGATAACACAGTTCTGAAGACATAATTGCTGATTCGTGACTGCCTTAACTGGCTGAAATAAGATAACGGAACCGTAGTTGCGTGCCCTTGCTTTTCGTTACACTAAACATGGATTTTCTATAACAGTCTCACAGAACTAAACAATAAATTGCGTACTAGTTCATAAAAACGAATCCCTCAGCGAAATAAGAAAAATTGAATGGACAATTTCGAAAGCAATTACACCGCGAACACAATTACCATTGGAAAGTGGGCAACGTCTCAAGATTACCGCCCGATTACAGTCTCATAATTATACTCATCAGTATCTCGACGTTGGTTTGCTACAATATGTGCTATAAATATGACCTTCGTAAGACAGAATCCTAGGCTAGCAGTGCGGTACAGTGCACAGCGTGGTTTGTGCAATACACGCTTGCGTTCACCGACCGACGATAGTTGGTTGCGACATCTCGCCGATGTATGAAAGAGTAAACTTCCACTCGTGTACTGTCTACTTGACGTTCCACTTCAATGAATCATAACATTGGTTTAATTTGTTGTGATTTTTAATCCATCAATACAATTTTAATTTTAATTGGTAATAAGCATGATCTTATTACCTAACTACATTTTTTCATTCATTCTTCTTATTTAGCAGGCTAAATTGCTTCACAAGGCCTTTATGTGTATAATCTTAACGTTTCATCTTCGTGAGACACAAATATTTGAAAGCATTAATGTTATACCTGAGGTTATACCTAGATATTTTACAGAACAAAATAAGTAGGGAGTCCGGGAAGATACTGCTACCACACCTTTAGAATTATATGTGAGACTTTCCAATTGTTTTAATTTTCTATATAAGACAAGGTTGGATTATAAAATTTAGAGAAATAATTCAAGCTGTGAACAGCTTCGAGTAGGTTAGCTACTCTTGTTACTATCGGAATTTTAATGTAAAAAAATTGACACCTAGGTATTTAAGTATAAAATCTCTTTATTAAATATTTTTAAACCTTGTGACATTTTTTTACCGTAGTCCATTTAGTGAATAGGTAGGTACATCGCTTAAGTATAAAATGACACCATCGTGGTTCATAATCATCATAAAAACTTAGTTATAAGAAACTTCATAAAAACAACTCGCAATTATCTAAGAAACTTGTCTAAATATCGTTCTCTTCGAATAGTACCGTGTGTAGGTATTTGCTTTAAGCGGTCTTGGAGATACTAATATCGATTCGGTTTAGTCTCAATCCACGTTATTACCATTGGAGTTTAATAGCACAATTTCCTCTAGTAATCAAGGAAAATAGATTTTATCCCCATAATAAGATATACGTTTTGTTTGTTTTATCACGTACAGCGGGTGTATGTACAGGTTTTAAATACTCGTACTAACTGTTTAACTGATTTAAAGTACCTATATATACGTACACAATTCAGGGACAAGGCGGTTTGGTTTACCTAAGCTAGTGACAGTTACCTACTTTAGCCCAGAAAAGAACAGCACCTAAAACTACAGTAATTAGTAAGAAATAGGTAACCTATGTAAGTCTTGTTTGTATATACTTATGGGCAACTATAATAATGATGTAGAACATATTATGTTTTTTTATAATTTTTATGTACAAATTACATATATGATATCGTAATATTCACATTTATTATGGTCATGTTAATTTCGGTTATCGTTACGTATCAGTTGTTGGCGTGAACGGGCGCCAACAAACAATTGCACTTAATTTAGTTTCCTTGACTAACTTTTGCTCAAATGTTGAAGATACCTGGTCAATTACATGCAAACCTTGTAGCCCTCGGGAGTTAATTAGCTATGTGTAAATAATGAAGAAGTCGATTCGTTTATTAATATTTCAAATAGTTACCTCACCCTGTGCTGTGGTAGGTACATAGAATTGTTATACAAAGAGAAGGGAAGTCTAAAATGAGTCTGTCGAAAAAAAAGAACAATAATAATAGACAACGATAAATATAGGCTTCTCATCTTCCTTATTTTATTATTTTTTGGACACTCGCACTCATAGGCCTGCCCATGGCTCTCCTACTTTATGTATAATAACTCTATGGATATCTTATCTATTAACACGCGGTATCTAATAAGCTTAAGCATCGATATGCTACTGACGTATGCAACTCTTCATTCAAGTTATCGTTAGTTCACTACTCAAACTGGTTTTACTGCCAAAGCCGAAACCGAACCATCGGCATTTTGTTTTTATTTCGGCTAAAACTTTTTTAGCCTTACAAAATTGTAGACGAATCTCAAGAATTTAGAGATTCAAAACTTATAGAAGCACTTTATCGAATTACCTGTATTCATTTATGTTTCTTGATTTAAAAAGGGTATATGAAATGGAACATTATACATAGTTATTTCTTGAAATATGGCTCCTATGGTATATTGAAGGTGAAGTGGACATGAAAATGGAGGTAAACACCCTAATGCAGCCGAACGTAGTCCAAGAGTTTACCAATGTAAGTTTCAGCAGAGCGAAAAGGTTCAGCCGATTTTTGGCCGAAACCCAAACTTCAATCAAAACGTCTTCTTGGCCGAAACAGAAATTAGAATTTCGGATCGGCTATTAATTAATATTCTGCAAGGGGTGTTACAAATTCTAAATCTCAGTTGTTCGTGTATGATATGAAATTTAGATTAACTTTTAACGTTTACATCCTTTTCTAACTCCGACATTAAATGCATCTTCATGTAAGTTGGTTATTACTACAGACGATGTAATTCAATCTGATAGATGAATTTATTGCATCGTGCATATTACGCATTATTATTTGTGAAATCATCTTATCTAAGCTTTTGTAATGCACATCGATTCCTTGGTAACTAAGGTAATTCAAGATGATTCGATACACACTAGGTATTATATTACCAGGGTATCGAGAAAAGTAATAGACTACGTGTATTGCGTTTCTATTACCTCACGCAATCTCTTATTATTGATATAGAAAAATACATACGCAACAGCATATAAAACATATGATTTTTATACTTATTTTTTCTCTATTAATTTATCAACCTACTTTTGATACTTATTTTTCATAAGTGGAATACTTATCTACAAGGCACCTATTCACTTTTTAGTCAGAATAATTTATAAAATAATATATTTTTCTTCTCTATAAGTAGTTTATCTTAATCTTTAAAGTAAAAGAATTATCGTAATATGTAGTAATTAAATATAAGTGATAATTTAACAATTTCTAATAAATTGTAATCCTCGAAATCCGGTAGGTATCCCCGAAAAATTGTTTTTGTGTGTCAAAAATTAATTATAATTAGGTACTAACTATCATTAAATAAAAAGTTATAAATAGTCTTATTAGACATAAAAAGTTACATAAAAATATAGGTATTTAAAAATACAGCTGAATTGAGTACCTCGTCTTTTTTAAAAAATGAAGTGGTTACCTATCCTAAGCTTTACACGCCTAACGTATAAAAAAATCCGTTTCTGATGTTACAGAATTTTACTATAAATATATGCATTTCATCAATTCGTTACGTCACGCCCGAGACATCGACCTACTAAAACAGATATACATAAAATGAATACAGGTGTAGGTGCTCGCTTATTAAGCAAAATCACGTGTAGGTACATTTGTGTCATCACTTTATTAATACCTAAACATATTGACTTATTGTATTTATTGTTAAACAAAAGTTTGCATTCATATTATGCGTAAACGAGGTCAGTAAAACGTATTGCGACCCATTTCTTTGGTCGTGATACTTTTATTGTTATGATAGACATCTGTTTAGTCAGGTTGAAACAAAAGATTGTTTGTTTACAATTTATTAACACGCTAAAAATCAGTGTTGAAATGCAAATAAACATAATATATTTTTCTTTCTTGTTATTTTTTCCAAGCCCCTAATCTTCAAAGAATATAATTAGGCGATATGTTAATTAAATATTAGAATGAGTATCAACAAGTATATTTTTCTTTTCAGATATCCAGCCTCAAAAACAAATACTATATTAATTGTGGAACTATAAAATACACTTTACAAAAGTAATGGTCATAGACAAGAGATAGTACATTCATCTTATACACCGCAATCAAGTTATCAAAATGTCGACCGAAACAGAAGAATACATCAACGGCATGAGGCCGGGGCCGCTCACACGAGAAATCCCGGAATGTATGCGGAATAAGTACACAATAATCCAGGGGATTATGGACATACTTGCCCTATGGCTGCTTATCACAGGATATGTAATCCGGGCGATATACAGATCAATCGTGGGTTATCCTAAGAAGGACTTGAAAGGCAGTGTAGCTGTCGTAACGGGTGGCGGTGGGGGCCTCGGGAGCCTCATCGCCTTGAGGCTGGCGCGACTGGGCTGCGTCGTCGTGTTATGGGATATCAACAAACAAGGTCAGTGACTAAATATACTTCAATATTCTATCACGTACGTGTTAAATAAGAATCAATTATGCAGTTGCATGCCCTCATTATGCTTCAAGGTATATTAATGCGTGAATTATGAAGATACTGAATACATTCAAAATTAAATACGGATTCTTAATAATGTTAAGGTTAGATATGGTTTCAATACTTGTTTACATTCTATATATTCATTCACATTTTAACTAACGTTGATCCCCAAGTATTATGTTTAAATTCTTGTCACAATTATGGTATCCATTGTATTTATTTAAATAGTATTAAAATATACTACTCTGGTTCTGGGTGGTTATGTACTTGTATTCATAGCTCTTCATCTCAGGAAAGATAATGGCGAGCTATAAGTGTTTTTGAGATTGATTGAGGCCTCATCAACTTATTTCTGTTTCATGGTTTGCGTGGTATATCTTTTCGGTAGTATAAACATTGCTTTTTAACTGTTTTCATATTACTTCACATTCAGTTTGTTTACATTATGCTCTTTGAGATCGAGAACTACAGTCTACACTCGCGATTGAAGTGGTGTGTGGTTTTGTTACGTATACCACTTTAGCTATATGGTTAGGTCTTTCGAAGAACCGCTTTATTACTTCGCTTAACTATGAAGTAATGTTCGTAAGTAACTTATTTAATAACGCTAAGTATTAGTAATACAGTATAACGAATTTGTCCGAATAAACTATTGAGACAATACACTGTCTTATATCTGTATATCCATTTCAAAATCATATTACAATGTATTAACTTAAAGAAAACATCTCATGTCATTTGTTTTAGTATCTATCTAGAATTATTTTTATCTCTTTTTACAAATATTTTTAACTTGTAACACTTAATATCATTGAATTATTAAATAAAATACCAAAGGATTTTACACTATTCGTCGATAAAAGTAGTTTGGTTTAGAATAAAGATATTGAATTCCTTTTCACTTAATATTATTATAATCTATTTATACGTTAATTATTCGTTATTTTAAGTGTACTCTACAATCGTTCAAACGCGTTGAACTCTTTTATATGCATATCGAGTTGATAAAATTGTGTCTTTATAATACTGTATAATTTTTGATATTAATGTATCGTATATTAGTTAAAACGTTAATGAAGCGATACATTATAAAACAAGTTATTTTAAACAAGTACGCTGTAAGGTTATGAGTTATTTGAAATTTAATGCTTTATGTATTACTCTATAACCTGTAGTAACTATAGAGTGGCAATCAAATGTTTACCCTTCGCGTAGTGGGCTTTCGAAACTGATGTTTGCCTTATTACTACGACACTACGACCTAAGGCCAAAGCCACTATTGCAACAGCTGATCGAAAATACATACATACATATCTACATCCTAAAACTAATATCGCTATGTCCATCTGATTTTAAAAATAAACACAATTTATTAATAGTAGAGACATGTAATCATACAGGCTTGAGTGAGGCAGTAGTGTCAGTAACAGGTGAAGATAAAATAATAGTTTATTTTTCTGTTAATTTAGTAATTGATATCTTTTTTATTTGTGCTATTGACTGGTTTTCAGATTCAATAAATATTATAACATTTAAAAAAATGATTATAGTGAATTTTCGCCTTCTAGTAAAGTACATAATTATGTCGTATTTATTAATGTCTTATTATCCACAAATCCTTCCTAATTATTATAAATGCGAAAGTCCGTTTATTTCTTTGTTTGTTTATAACGCTCTCACGCTTTAACTACTCAACCGATCGTTATGAAATTTTTCACACACATTGCCGGGGGGTCAGGAAAAGGACATAGGGTAGGGTGTTGTCCTGAAAAGAGATTCTACTCCCTTGGAATAGAAAAGTAACTTTTATACCTACAATGTACCTAGTTTTATATCTTATTATACACTAATATTATATATGAAATTTCAAGTACAATAAGTGTTAATTCCTAGCTGAATTCACGATATGCCCGGAGTCTTTGTCTTAAAAACAATGCGTGTTAGGAAATATGTTCACTAGTTGTTAAATTTCGAAACTCATTAACGCGGTCTAGTTGAGGTTTGTATCGTTGCCTTATCTCGGAACATTCTCAGAAATTAATCTATTTTTAACAAGACTTAAGATAGATCTAATGTGATTACTAAATATTGAACATATTTTAAATTGATAGTACTTAGTATGAAATAGTAGAAGTATTACTGTATACGAACTGTATGCATGTTGTTGATCTCACTGATTAAAATGGCTTATAAAGCATTAAGTCTCTCTGCGTATAAATTATGCAAGTAACATAAATAATAAATTGTACTCTATGCATTTACATATGTAGATTCGCATTATTATTATTAAAATGACGGCGGAAAGTTATTTTCATTGTTCTGCCTTGGTCATCTAAGCGTGACTTATTGTTTCTAATTTACAATATTTTACGATGTACGTGCTTAGAAATTGTAATAAAATGTGTAGCTAAACCTAAGGAATCGCCGTAAAGATAAAATTAAAATGTATCCAAATTGTAACGTTTAAAACAATTAAAAGCTATAGAAAATGTTTGTTACAATTTTCTGTAGGCCAAATAATATATAAAAAAAAGAATTAATAAGAACTAGTCTCATCGTAATGGTCGAAATTCGTTCATAATTAAAAAATAAATATGAGGTTTAATTTGCTAAGCTGCATTTAAAAGAATTAACGCATTTTTAACATAGACACGTGACATTGTTGATTGATACGAGCCTTACGAGTATATTGTCAGTATCTTTGTCTATACTATAAACAATGAATGTTTTATTTTGTTTAATTTAATATTTGTAACAGTTATTGTGCTTAAATATTATCTTCCAATAATCTTCACTGCATGAATTTTCCCATATAGCTAATCTCATACTTTTTTCATGCACGCAGTATTCGAAATAAATAGTGGAAAGTTTTCGTTTCACATTTAACTTGTTATAAGTTTAACATGAATGTAAGTATTCTCTTAATTAAATCAATATTTTTAATATTACTCGGAGACATCAAGGCGCATAACTGCTTCTTTGACCCTTTACCCCTTTTTAAGATGGTAGAATATATCACAGACATCAAAATACTTATATGGATGTCTGAGATAATAGCTTATTTTGCGAAGTAACACCGCATCTGTGACCGACTTCACATAATACTTTTGTTTTTTCAGGGTTGATTACAAATGTCTATGGTTAAGTAATGCTTGTGAGTGTGTTGTGTACATAAAATCATCTACACAGACAACTTGATGAAACGGGAGTCTGCTGTGCACCAAAAGTACATTTTATTTACCTATTAATTATAAAGAACTGTTCTAATTTAGATTCGTGTTCTGTTTAGAAGGTCGTATAAAATTTCATAGATCATTTACCTAATGACATTTTCATTTAAATTTAATGGTCAATAACACTCGGGTCATTAAGGTTAAAGATTTGTGATTGACATTTGTATATAGGTACCTAATATACATCTTAAAAATAAAGTAAATGAACTTGTCAATGAATCAATGAATTATCTCATGAATAACGTAATATTGCATAGTTGGAATGTAGTACTATTAAAAAATATATGTTATTTTCTTCATGTGTAAATATTTAGTCAAAAAAGCATAAGTGCAGAAAAATATTTATTTTCCTCAATAAGGGAAGTTACGTAACTTCCTTTATTTATCCAGACGTTATTTTGATAGTTTAAATATGTATTTAATAATTATTTTTTTACATAGACGAGTTTGATCAATATAATATCCGTCATCATATCCATATTGAAATAAACAACAACTGCTATCTTTCACCTCGTGCTGCCTTAATGTGTATTAATATCCAACATAAAAATGTTAATGTATT